>PVHY01000990.1:0-169712 GCA_004024945.1 Uropsilus gracilis | reverse complement strand
CCTGGATATTAGAATGCTGGAAAATTGTCTGTTTTATCAGTATGTGTTTATGAACTGCTGCTGGTGTCATATCTGCACTAAACACTGTTTCAAATGATAGCTCATGAATGGTATCACTGCAAAATTAATCCTGTTTTACTTTTGCTTTGGATACAGAGTTAGGAAATAATTTTTTTTTTTTTTTTTTTTTTTTTTTGGAGACTAGATCTCACTATTTTGCCCTGGGAATCGCAGGCTCACATTGCCCATGGTACCACAGACTCAAGCAATCCCAGCCTCAGCTTCCCAGGTAGCTGGGATTACAGGCACGTGCCACCACACCCAAGCTATTTTTTGGGACTAGGTCTTGTTGTATTGCCTCCGGTGGGACTTGAACTGCGATCCCCAGGCTCCTCCACGACTCCATAAGCTGTTGCTTACAAGCTCGCACCACCGTGTCTGTCAATATGTTGTTTTTATGTATCAACTTCAAACACATAACACCTTGGTAAAATAATTTATGTAAATATCAGATCATAATTGTCAGAATCCTTTTTTGACTTCCTTATTAAGGAGGATCCTGTCACAGTTATTGTAATACTTCTAGTCTTGTTTGTTTTTCTTCCACATTAGACTATCTTCCTCCAAGTGCTCATTATAATGAAGTAAGATGGCCAGGTGAAATCATGATGACCTCAAGTATGCTGAAGCACAGTAACCTAAAAAATACAACCTAAGGGTCTAGAGAAACAACCCATGACTTACTCAGTTTACTGGTGCGCATTACTCCTCGAATCATCTTCATTAGATCTTAAGTCACGTCAGACCATGTCCTATCACCAATGATAGCCCACCCAAAACACTTGCACATGTATAGCATATATAACTCCTTAACTCCCTGTTAAGAGTACTTAATCTATGGATATGAATCTGCTGGATTAGTATCTGTATTAATAAACCTGCTTCTTGCCAGTCCTGGTGTTCTCATTCCCTGATTGCCAACCTCCATAGTTGGAGCAATGGCCAGGTATGGTTCTTGTTTTCCTGAATGCCTGCTTTCAATAAAGGATATCTTACACGGTGCTTGACACTCAGTATTTAAGTGAATCAATTGATGACATTTTAAGCTTTCTTAGGTGTTTTCATCAAATGTAGGCACAAGAGGAATTCAGAGTGGAATTGTTAACCTTATATAAGGAATTTATGTTTGTGTCGTATCTACACACTGACTATTCTTTCCAAGAACCTTCTTTGAATGAAATTCCTGGTCATAATTAAGACCATAGCTTTTTTGGAACCAAGATAGTCTGGGTTCAGATTTGTTAACTTCTCTGAGTGCCAGTTACATCATCTATAAAATCAACTTAGTGCCTTCCTCATAGGATCATTGTGGAATAAATGAGCTTTAAACATAAAACTTAAGTTGCAATGTCTGGCACATGCTAAGTGCTCAGAGGTAATTCTTTTGTGTTGCCAATTTGGTGTAATTATCATTACTATGTTCATATGTTAATACATGACAAAACATTTTTAGGTAGGAAAACTGCAAAATGACAAAAGCTCTTATTCAACCATTATTTAACTTATTCTAGGTAACCTTCTGAAACCTTTTAGAAGTCTTTAGGCTTTAATAGGATATTATTTTATATCATCAAAGATTGGTTTTCCTTTTTTGAATCCTTGTGTTATTAGCACACATAAAAGAGATTGCTGGGTTTTTTTTGTTTGTTTGTTTGTTTGTTTTTTAAATCTATTCCACACTAGGAAGTTGGCAGAAATCACTGAGTCTATTTGGTATGTTAGTGCAATACTATGGAGAGATCGACCATGATCTGAAGTGGGTGACAAAGTAACACAGTTCTCTGTCATCTTAAGAGCGCTTGTTTGCCTTATAATATTTAATTTTTAAATGTACTTACTGTGAAGTTCTAAGATTACTAACTGGAAAACGTGGTTTGACAGCATTATATTTCCTTATACAAATCTATGTCTTTTCAATTAGAATTTTTTTCTTGTTTGCATGGAAAACTATGAAACTGGAATCTGTGTTGCTTTTACTTGATTGTGCATAATGTGATACTAAAAGACTTCAGAGATTGAGGGTCTGTCAGTACTTTGAATAATTTAGTTTAAAAAATTTATTAACTTAGAATCTCTGTACTTCAAATAAATTAGCTTCAAATAATTTAGCTATAAATGACACCTTCTTTCCTGTGTGTGTTTTGTGTTGCATGTAGATTGCCATGGTGCTCTTAAAAATTGTTCACTAGTATTGTATGTTGAATATACAGTGTTTTTATACATTTGCTTTTTTTTGTTCTTAATAATCTACATGCTTAAAAAAATTAAAACCATACATAAAGTGACTCTATTTTTACACTTCCCCCTTTCTATTGGTCATGTCTAACCTGGTTATCTGGTCCCTTGCTTTCCCAGACTCAGTGCCACTGTTAAATTTTATCCGTATTGTTAGCTAAATTGACATTTGTGGTCCATTAGCTACCATTGAAAAGTGGGATTTTGAGGAGGACTGCCTGCATGCCCAGGTCCCTAGCCATTGAAGCTCCCTTGCCAGCGGGGAGCAAAGGGGGTGAAGGATCCTGGGTAAGCCCCTTGAGCCGGGTGAGCCCAGGAGGGGAGATGGGGTGGGGGTTATGGTGGCCCCACCCACCAGCGGATGGCTGCTGCACAGGGTAGCCATCTGCGGAGCCATGTTGCCCCTGCTCCTAGCCCAAGGGGAGCATGGAAGGGCCCGTGCTCAGCCATCTGGGCCCTGCCCACAGGCAGGGAGGTACTAGTATGGGAGGAGGTTGGGGGGGGAGGAGCCCCTTCTATTTCACTCTCACTCCAGCTAAACTTAAAGAGGAGCAAAAACATGGGCAACACAAACCCCATCATAGAACGGGTGAAGGATCATGCAAAAATCCAGCCCACAAGTTCCTCACCCAATGAAAAAACATTGCCACAGGAAAGAAAGAGATTAATGGATTTAACACAGACTAGTAAACAACAAAAAGTGGGGTTTGAGAGAATGGACGGGGCACCAGAGAGAGGAGGGTGGGGGAGGTATCCCAAAACCACTTGTCGAGGTTGTGATCTAAAGAATAAAATAAATAATATTTTTAAAAAAGGAAAGTGGGATTGATATGAAACAAGTCCATTTAAAATTCCATACAACTTGAAAAATAACTTTGAAATATAACTTCCTGTTCTGTTTCATTCACAGGATGTTTCCATATGTGTATTCAATCATTAAAAATATAACTAATTAGAGTGCCGGGCGTGGTGGCACATGCCTATAGTCCAAGCACTGGAGGCAAGAGGCCTGTGATCACTTGAGTTCGCAGGTTTGAGATAACCCCAGGCTACATAGTGAGACCTGGTCTTGAAAAAGCAAGCGGGTGCAGTGATGCACACCTGTCCCAGTTACCTGGGAGACTGAGTCTGGGGATCTCTTGAATCCCAGGATCGGGAATATCCCAGGCAACATAGCGAGACCTAGTCTGGGGGAAATAAAAGAATATAACTAATTAGAGAACTATTAGATGATAGTCTCAGTTTGGTTTTATTTGTTTCCCTGCTTTGAAACTGTTGTACTATCGTACTAGAAATTTAGATCTTTAATCACTGGCTTCCAGACAAAGCCATTCAATTTAATTCAAGAAAAAATTCAAGACTGCTATATACCATTCAAGATTATTATAAAGATATGTGTGATATGGAACTATAAAATTACTGGGAACTCAAGTCAGATTTAGAATTCTGTTGCTTTCTGGTATTCTAGTTTTCTTTGTGCATTTGTTTTCTCATTGACTTCTCATTGGATCTTTTCTTCACAACTTCACTTTGCCTTCTTTGCTAAGACTGGCACAGTTTTATGAGATCACTTTCACACTGAGTTACAGTGTACAATGTTACTATTCTCTATTTCATGTTCAGCTTTTTCAGAATTGTGCTGTCTAGTCAGTTGTCACTAGCCACATGTGGCTATTAAAATCAAAATAGTATATATGGTCTGTTTGCTGATAACTGTAAAACACTGCTGATATAACAGAATGTAAACGGACCTTCTAGTATCATTCATGGATTGAAAGACTACATTGTAAAGGT
Source organism: Uropsilus gracilis (assembly GCA_004024945.1). Lineage (NCBI taxonomy): Eukaryota > Metazoa > Chordata > Mammalia > Eulipotyphla > Talpidae > Uropsilus > Uropsilus gracilis. The sequence goes on along the minus strand of PVHY01000990.1, from coordinate 165,623 downwards.
GTCAGTTCCCCTTAAAATTGATCTGTAGATTTAATGCAGTTCCTATTGAAAAAAAAATTTAGGCAAGCTGGGTTTAAAAAATAAATATAGGCAAGCTGATTCTAAAATTTATAAGGAAAGACAAAACCTCGAGTAGCCAGGGCAACTTTGAAAATGAAAAATTTGAATGAATCACAGTATATATTTTTTAAGACCTATAGTAAGACTACAGTGTAATTAAGACTGTGTGGTATTGGTAACGAATCAGCAAGAACTGTGGATCAATATAGAGTCCAGAAGTAGACCCATAGTTTCTGTCATGCAGAAAATTCTATTGAATGGTGTTATCTTCAATCAGGAGTTCACAAATCTTTTCTTTATTATAAAGGGTAAGATGGTAAATACTTCAAGTTATGTAGACCATATGGTCTACATAAATTCCAACTACTCTGGACTACTGTATTATGAAAGGAGTCATAGATAATACTTAAATGAGTGTGACTGTGTAATAAAACTTCGTTTATAAATGAATTTTTTATGAAGGTATACTTGCTGTTTTAGAGAATCTGATTGGCCTATTTTTTTTTCCTGTCAACTCAGAATGTATTGGTAGAGTGATCTTATAATTTATCATCCAGCTTAAATAAATTTTTAATTGTATTTTTGAGAGTGAAAGTGGGCACTGCATAATTCTGCTAGGACAATAGGTATAAATGGAGTATCCTGGAATGTGTGTCACCTTGGCTACTGATAGTTTTCCTGTTAATTGGTTGCCCTTGTGATAGGCTTATACTTAGTCCAAGTAACTGTGGAAAAGCAAACAGAACTATTACTTCAGCAGGGACTGTGGGTGAACCATTTCCTTTTGAAAAGGGAGTATTTATATGGGAGGCGACCTGAGGTTTGGCTGGCCCAGTACACTCAAAATAGCCTCTTGTTTTTTTGTCACTGTGTCTTAACTCATGTTTTTCTTTCTATGCCCTCTTTCCCATCTCTCTTTTATGTTTTTGTTTTTCAGCCCACTGCTCAAACCTCTGCTTATTAAGTGGTAACTCCTTTATAAAACAGCTGCCTGTAACAACACTTAGAAGTGGGTATTTATAGTTTATAAAACTCAAACAGCACAGTGCCTTAAACCAGGCCTCCAAACCTGACTAAGCGTGACAAGTAACTCAATAGCTTTAAAGACAGATTCCTGGGCCTTAGTCTAAATGTGTTAATTAAAAAAACTTTTCCCTCTAGTTTTGTTTTTAAACTCGTCATATGATTCTTATATAATATGCCAACTGGTTCAGTATTTGGGATCTCTTACTTTGGACTTAAATTATTTGATGCAAACATTAACTTCTAGAATGAGAAGGTTATAAAATAGTTACACAATAGTCTTTTTTTTTTTTTTTTTTTTCTTATTTTTAAATTGAGGAGAGGGAGTTGGAAAGAAAGCACCGAAGTAACTGCTTGGCTAAACATTGCATTTTTCACTCTCATTTCAGAATTTTTCTTCATATTGACTTTAGCCATCTCCTCCTTAATAGTAAACTTTGAATACCTGTTTGGTAATAATAGATTATCAATTTTTTTAAATTGATAATGATTACCTCTGACTCACTTTATATAGTACCTAGGAGTTAGAGCAACAGTCTGTTTGGGTAAGTGCCAAAGAGCCAATGTGTGGATAGCATGTAAGTTGTTCAGCTGTCTAGAGTATAGAATGCAAGTTAGAGAGTGACTTGGGACCAATACAGTAAAAGGGTTTTATGCCTGAAATGCTGTATTTCACAAATGGATATCTATATGCAAAGTGATGAAATTGAAGCACTACTTGACACCATACAAAAATTTACTAATTGGATCATAGACCTAAATGGGAGAAATAAAACTTTAAAACTCTTAGAAGAAAACAGAGGATAAAAATCTTTTTGACTTTGTGTTAAGTAGTGGTTTCTTAGGTATATACCAAAACCACTGCAAAAATATCTGTAGCTAGACTTAATTGAACAACTTTTATGCTTCAAAGAATACCATGAATAAAATACAGACCACAGAATGGGAAGAAATATTTGCAAATCATTGTTTGCAAATCATTGATAAGAGCTCTATCAAGATCTGTAAAAAGCCACATAAGTCAGCAAGAAGAGGAAAAATAATAATTAAAAATAGGCAAGGAATTAAGTAGATATTTTTTCAAAGAAGATAGTCACAAGAGCAATAAGACTGTAAAAAGATGTCCATGTCATCTTTTCTAATATTATTAGTGATTAGTGAATTATAAGACAAACCAAAATGACATAGCGCTTCATACCCTCTAGGACAGCTAAAATAAAAAGAACAGAATAACAAATATTGACAAAGATGTGTAGAAATTGGAACCCTCATACATTGCTGGTTTAAACATAAAATTGTGTGACCAATTTTCATATAGTTTGACAATTCTTCAAAAAGCTAACTGTAGAGTTGCCTTATGATTTAGTAGTTCAGCTCTTAGACCTGTATCCAGTATAATTGAGAACAAAAATTTGTTCAGTGATGTTTATAGAAGCATTATTCATAATACCCCAAAGTGGAAATAATCCAAATATCCTTCAACTAGTTGATAGAATAGCAAAAAAAAAAAAAAAAAAAAAAAAAAAAAAAAAAAAAAAAAAAAAAAAAAAAAAAAAAAAAAAAGGTAGTTCTGTACAATGGGACATTACTCTTCAACAAATGGAATAAAGTATTGATACATGCTACAACATAGATGAAACTTGTGACGAAATCATCACAAAGGATCATACAAAGTATTTGAAATGAAATACTGAGAATACCCAAACCCAAAGAGTCAGAAAGTAGATAAGTAACTGTTTAGGAGGGGGGAAATCAGGGAGTGAATTGAATATATTAAATAAGTCTGGGGTTCTTTTGGAGGTGTTGAAAATGTTTCAAAACTAGATAGTATTGAGGGTTACATAACTTTGTGAATATACTAAAAGCTACTAAATTGCATACTTTAAACGGGTGAACTTTATGGTATATGAATTATGTCCCAATAAAGGTGTTTTTGAAAGTGCTGGCATGCTGTATTTCGTGGAAAATTTAAATTTTGACAAGAAATTTGTATTTTGTCATTAAGACAGTGGTGTGTACCTCTGAAGGGTTTTATTTGCTATGTCACCTTGGCTGGTGAGTTATTTATTTATTTTTATTTTTTAGTATTTTCTTTAGATCACAACCTCTGTAAGTGGTTTTGGGATACCTTCCCCTCCCTCCTCCCTCTGGTGTCCCTTCCATTCTCTCAAACCCCACTCTCTGTTGTTTACTAGTTGTGCTAAGTCCATTAGTCTCTCTCTTTCCTGTGGCAGTGTCCTTTCACTGGGTGAGGGATTGTGTTGTTGAAACCAGGCCAGCCTTGCTGGTAGGTTTTCAGTACTATGTTTGCGTTGGGCGGCCAGTCTGTATTCATTTGTGATCTGTTTATGTTTTCTTGCTGCAGGCAGTCTTCTCCAATCCCATCTCAGCTGCTTTGCTGCTTTACCTTATGGTTCTGGTGTCAGATTTAGGGGGTCTTGCCCCCAGCCAGTGTCAGTGAAGAAGTTTCTCTGTGAATATAGGCGTCTGTGAATGGCCTTTGTAGATCATCTCCTCTGCTTCAGTTTGCAGTTTTGATTTGGGGCCAATTACCTCATCTTTGGTTTTCCTCTCCTCTCCTGTAGTATGGGGAGGGAGATGTTGCTTTCCTAGAAGGCATCTCCCTGGTCTTCCCAGCCCGGTGAGCGCATAAGTGCGCATGGTGACATCGTGTCTCTACAGTTGTTTCTCTTGTCTCGCATGCACTGGTCCTCTCAGTTGTCCATCTGCTGTGTCTAGCTCAGGCTTGTGGGCTGGATTTTTGCATGACCCGTTCTATGATGGGGTTTGTGTTGCTCATGTTCTTGCTCCTCTTGAAGTTTAGCTGGAGTGAGCATGAAATGGAAGGGGCTAGTCCTGCACTTCCCTGCAGGACCCAGATGATTGAGCCTGCATCCTCACATGCTCCCCTGCGCTAGGAGCTGGGGGCAACATGCTTTCGGTGGATCCAGGCTGCCCTATGCAGCAACCATCCGCTGGTGGGTGGGACCACCAAAACCCCTGCCCTGTCCCCCCTCCTCCTGGGCTCACCCAGTTCAGGGGGTTTACCCAGGATCCTTCACTCCCTTTGCTCCCCGCTGTCAAGGGAGCTCTGACGGCTTAGGGACCCGGACATGGGCACGCAGGCAGCCCTGAGGTCTGAAGAATTTTAAATTCAAGAACATGATCTGAACATCACTTTCAAAGCATGTGAAGAATGTCATTTAAATCAGTGATGTGGCAAAAGACAAGGTCTAGATATTTGAGTAGTAAGCTCATTTTTTTTTTTTGCCCTTAGCAAGTCTGAAAATTTTAACTTTATACATAGTATATTATAATATTTACTTTGCTCTCATTTCTCCCCAGTAAATTGCTCTAGGTTATAGAAAGAAGAATAGTAGTTAAGAACATTAGAGAAATTAATTTTTAAATTTACTTCAGTGTATAACTTTGACCTTTGTGGATTTAGAAACAGTAATATATGGTTTATTTTAGCCAGAAGACCTTTCTCCCCCATAATTATTGCATTCACTTTCTTTTTTCTAAAATTATTTTTATTGATTATACACACATGTATTTTTTTACATTGTTGTATATATCCCCTGAAGTTCTCCTACTACCATATCACCTGTGAACTCTCATCTTAATATTAACTGTTGTGCTCATCCCAGAAGACCTCTTCTTAATCATGATACTCAAAAGGATATTTCATTAGTAAATGTGAACATTGATGTAGAAAAGTTGAGAAATGTTACCTGAGAATTTTTTAAAACCTTCCATTTTTGTGAATTATCTTTATTTTTTTTTCAAGTAAGTTATATATTGGAAACCTTTTAAGAAAACAGAAAGGACGGTAATTATTTCACCTCAGTCTTTTTTTGAATTCTATGAAGAACCATAAATTTAAAACTTTCTTGCTTAATCTAATTTATTTAGAAAACCCTGGACTAAGCTAAATTTTGAAAAACTATATTTTAAAGTCTATGGTAAATATTTACTTGAGTAAACTAGCTTACTGCTGATGTCAGAGATTTTCCGTTAAATATGTACTGGTGTTAACTTTTAGTAAATATTTTTGGAAGAGTACATTGTGTGTAGTAACCATATTGGTTAGACACTAGTTTTTGTTGTTAGTAGAGAGAGTGCCCTCTTGTGGTCAATTTGGGAATAAAATTTTAGCTTTGTTAAAACCATCATAGGCTTTCCAGGAGTTCACATTTTCTCAACTGTTCTATAATGGAATCATTCATACGTTGAATTTCTTTTCAGTAAACAGAAAACAAAACTACGGAGAATTTTAATAAGAGGATTAGGAATTTTATAGAGTCATATCTTGTTTTATTTGAAAAAGTGCTGAAAAATACAAGGTGGTATAAAAGGAACCTAACAGGAAAGATCCTGAAGTAAGATGGAAGGCAAGTAGTTATGATAGTGTTTTGAGATTTATGTCTAAGGTTCTTGCAGCATACCGGAATATTTTACAGGAACAACCTGCCTCTTCCCCACACTTTCCCCTTACCTGTATACCCTTTTCAAAACTCTTCTGGAATGACTCAGTTTATTTCTGTTTCATTCAATACACAAACATACATTCATACATAGAGCATATATATATATATATATATATACACACACACACACACAACTTTTTCATCTTAGGAATGGGAATCTTAGTACTTTCTATTGGAAATGTTTAATTTCATGAAATTGTGTGTAGTTTGAAATTTAGATCTGTAAATTGTAAATTGGCATCATTATTAGTTAGGAGATTTTTTCTTTTCTAAAGAAGTGAATTTTCCATGCACACTTCATTTTAATCTTTTTCTTAATTTTAATGGGGACATCTTTTAAACATTTTATTACTATTTGAATTAAGGATTAAATTTTATTTCAGCAATGCCTGAATTCCACAGTTACTGTTGTTATTCCTGTGGGTGATTCACTCATTTTCTTCACTTATTTATAAACAAGTAATTGTGCCTGCAACTTAATATGCAACTTTGAATAATTCTGGTCAACAAATGGATCTTTCTTTGTCTAGGGAATTGCATATGTTGGTTTTCACTGGTTGATATGAAAATTAACTTACTAAGTTTCAATTAACAGTTTTGAATATTATTTTGAATATTCTGATCCAATTACAAAGTTAATTAAATGAACAAATTATTACCTTTTTAATACAAATTGAATACATATCTACTTGTTCATACAAAATTATAACTGTAAGTTTTAGGAATCTAATATCTATATTTTAATTTATGAATTACAAAATTTGGTTTGTATTGAACTTTGGTTTGTATTGAAGCACTTTTTGATTGTACTATATATACCATTAGGTGTTTTTAAACAATTGTATGGGGCTGTTTTTCATAGCTACAAATTGTGTTGGCTTTTCATATTCTAAGGTTTTTAAAGTGAAAAGTTTAGAATTACTTAATTTGAGATTTTTACCAGACATTGAATGGATGGCAATAGAGTGTAATGCTGAACTACTCACTCATGAGTGAGATTGCCTGGCTTGGATCCCAGTACTCTAACTTACTGGCTTGTCCTTTAACTTCTAGTTTCCTCAACGTAGAAATGATAGAACCTATCTCAAAAGATAGAACCTACTTCATAAGACTGTTCTGAGCATTAAATGAATTAATACAAAAAAATATAGTGTGTGGCACAAAGGAAGGGCTGTAATTTTTTATTATCACTATTATTAAATTATTCAGGACTTATAGATTAATTTATTGGGAGCAATTTACTGATATCTCACAGTCTTTAATAAATATATCTGTATCATTGAAAATAAACAGTAAGCCAAAATGACATCTTATTAAGCTTTTTATGAAAGCTTTTTTCACAGTTGTCTTTTCTTTCCTCCTTTTTTAGGCACGGAATGTTAACACTGGTGAATTGGCCGCAATTAAAGTAATAAAATTGGAACCAGGTAAATTAATTGAACTCTGCTGTTTCTTCTTTCTATAAGTCGCTGGATATATTTGTCTTATTTTAATGCTATTTGGTTACCATTCTCTTGTTTTTCCCAACAACTTCTGGAAAACAGAACTGGTGTCTGTTTTTTCCTCTGCACCTTTGAAACCTGTGGACACCATGCTCAATTTTTCCCTGAAAGGTGACTGATAAATGGGGAGGGAGTGAACTCCCGAAGAGACTTTGTTCCTTCCTCTAAACTCTCTTGAGCTAACTTGTGAGAAACCAGTAGTGGTTTGCTTCCTAGTTGACATGACCTGTGCTGAGGGAACTTTGTGATGCGGTGGGGAGAACTGACATTTGTGTGGTTGTAGTCTCTGTGAACCGGTCACCTGCTCTGTGAACCTGGGCATTGGGCAGGTAGCTTCATTTCTCTGAGTCTTGGTTTTTTCTCTAGAACTAACTTTCACATTTTGTGTGTCACTGATCTCCAAATTTAACTCACATTTAGTGTGAAGACTCTTAAGGACTAATACATAATTTGTATTTCAACTTGTATTCTCCTCACTCTCTGCAGGACCCGTCTTTCAGCATTAGCTGCACACTCTTGTTTATCCTTTTCTCAGAATCCTTTTCTCTTTCCCACCACAAGCCAAGTAGTTGCATTAGAGTCTCCATGGAGTTCTGGTGACCACAGTGCCTTTCTGATGGCTTCGTTTGTTGGTAAAACAGTATGTGTGAGCAGAAATCCATTCAGCCCTTTAGGTTTTCAAATGTGGACCAGTTTTTCCTGTTAAATTCTAGAAAGTAGTGTATTGTAGACTTTGTTGGCTTCATATTATCTGTTTAGTTCTGCTTTTCTTCTCTTTTAAAACAAAAATTCATTTCTAAAAAATCAGACCACTTGCTGCTATAATTTGCCTGCCCCTGATTTAGATCCTCAGTAGACTTTTTAGAAGTACCTTAGAAATGAAATTTGGAGGATGTGTTGACTATTATATATAACCACAGTGAAATAGAGTGAATAGAAGAACACTTTTTCAGTTATTCCTGTTTACAGGTGTTGTGCAGTCTGAAGTCATTTATTTTCTTTGATGACCCTCTTAATCTTTGTAGGAAACTTAAAAGGAGTGAATTCTGAGGATATTTAAAAGGAGTGAATTCAGAGGTTCAAGCAAAATACTTATTATTTGGTTGAAGCAGGCTCTTTAATTATTAAAAAGTGACTGTTTTTTTGATGAAATAGTCTATAATCAGAAGTAGTTTGTACACAGTTCACGCCCTCAAATCAGTTTAGTGCCTTTTTTTACATGTAGGTTTTAATCAGGTTTGTGTCCACATCACTGGACTTAGGGGCCTGGCACATAGTATTCACTTATTCACTTAGTACGTTTTAAATTTGCTTAAATAAAAATTAGAACTTGAAAAATGTTGTTTTCTGATTAAAATATTTGAGTTATTACCTGTCAATCTTGAGCAATGCCATGCATATATTGATCATTACAGTAAAAGCAGAGTACAATTAAATAAAAAGAAAAATTCATATTCTACCACCCAGAAATTACAAGGGTTATTACCGTATATGTATGTTAAAGAGACATGTAAATTTAGATGTTTGATTCCCTATTTATATTTTCACAGAAGCCACCTTAATTTTCACATTAGAATTTTTTTTAGTTTGCTAATATTTTGTGAGAAATGTTTCCTTATTGGTGAGCTTAAGTGTATTATTGCCTTGTAGTTTAGAGCACAGACTCAAACCCGCTTCTTTGATTCTAGTCCTGGTATGATCACTGCCGGAATGCTTTCTGGACCTCTGTTCCCTCATCTCTACAATGGTGATAATAATTGTTGTTCCCTCCTAAGATGATTGTAAGGATTAAATCAACCAGTGTATGTACAGTACTTAAAATAGTGCCTGGCACAAAGTATTTTTCTGTAGTAAGTATCACTGCTTCATTCCATTGTCCCCAAAATCTTTTAATAACTCTCCTTTGTTTGGTGATTGGCCTAACATTCCTCTGACATGCTATCTTTTTCATTGAAATGGATCAGTGAACCCTATTTTGTGCACCTACAGGTTTGTTCCTATAGTTGTAGACTGACAGTGCATCCTGCTAGCTCTTGAGACTGATTTTGAAAGATAATTAAAAATAGATCAAGATGAGAGCTTGTGGTGGAACTTGCTAGTATAATAGAACTCTTTCACATTTCAGTTTCAGCTTCTTATAAGGTCTCATAACGGTCTACATTATGGATCTCTTGAATTCCTTTTTTTCCCCTATTGTGTTTCAAAGTTAGAACTTTAGAGCCATAGGAAAGTTTAAGGTCATCTTTCTCAATGGTTGTCAGATGTATTATAACTTTAAAAACCTTTGTCATAGAAAATACCTCATAGCAGGAAAATAACAATCTCTTTAAGTGTAACTCACATAAAATATTACAGAAAAGTAGACTCAGCATTTGTAATGCACTCAAAGTCATATATCTTCTTTGGGGTTCTGTTCCTCTTATTCTTGCTCATTGTTTTTCACACTAGTAATAGTATTTAATTAAAATTGTTTATTTCTCATTCTTGGTATTGTTTGCAGCACCAGTTATTAAAGTAGTATACAAATGCAGATGGGTAGCACTGATTAATTAAGTAGCAGCTCATGGGAGAAACTCATTCCTTTTAAATGATAAAGCTCATTTCTTTCTAACACACATGAAAATAAAATGGACAAGTCTGGGAAATTAATAGTGAGAAAATCAGGAATTATTTTGTTTCCATGAAAGCAACATTTATTAAATTGTAGAGCAAAATTTTAGAAGTGTGAACAATCACCAGTAAGATCTCATTCCATTATTTTTTATGGCTCAAAAATTCCGTTTAATAGTCTTTTTTTTCCTGTCAGCTTTGGCATTAGCTTTTTCTGTCCTGAGAGCTAAAAGAGATGCTTTTTCCACCTCTATCCTTTATCAGAGTGACAAAACTTCAGGGAAATCATTTCTCTAACTCCTTTTCCTATCTCCCTTGTGTGCTTGGCTAGGTCCCTTACTACCAGTTGTTTATTCATTGTTGCCTGTGTTTTTTTTTTTTGCCATCGTGGTTACATCATTTATGACAATTACTTTTTAAACTTCATCATGGATAGCTAAGCCACTCTTTTATATAATAGTCATTATCAATTTGAGACTAACTGTACCCCTTCACCTTTGACCTGCTCATTTCTACCATATCCATATCTTGACACCTAGAATTTTTTAATGAAATTAAATTTTTGCCCTCATTGTTCTGTTGCTTTATTGATTTGAGATAGCAGTAGACCTTCTCTATGACCTTGAAAACTAAACTTTTTCCTCCTCTTTTGAGAAAAGGGACGTGGACTAACAAGGTATATATATGCAAGCACGTAGAAAAAAAGCAGTATGCATGTATTTATTTAAATGTTGCATATTTATGTCTATCTGTATAAAGGCAGCTATATTATATGATCAAACATGCTGCCTTGTGTTCCCTTTCCATTCTTTTGCAAGATCTGTTCTTATTTGACATTGCCTCTTGTTCACCATCTGCTGCCCTTCACCTACATCTACCAATAGTGTTGTATAATTATTTTCATTGAACTTTTTACTTATTTTATAAAAACATTAGTAGATACTGTGTTAATTCAAAATGTTTATATTAATAAGAACTATAGATCTACAAAGTTAATGCGCTTGACACCAGTGAAAATAACAAAGCATATAAATAAAAGCAATTAATTGGCTATCCATTGAATTTAAGATTATGTATTTTGTTTTTAAAAAATGAAAGAATTTCATGACATATTGGAAATACAGTGATTGTCAGTTTGTAACTAAAAGGCTGAGGAAGTATCAGGAAATTTGTTTTATTGTAGTTTTTAGGGAAAGACCAACCACCATAACATTGGCGTCTCCTCTTTCACTTTGACACAGTTGACAAAATATAGCTCTTTTAAAGAAAGTAGTTTATCCCAAGCAGAGAAAAAATGGCTACCATATTCTTCATTGTATCTATATAATCTTTTTGTATATTTTCTATTAAACAAAGATACCAAGTCTCTTGTTTAGTATACATTAAACCATTTGTGAAGCACATAAGATAATTTGGATCACCTTTTACATAAATGGATGGCAGTAATTACATCAGTTTATGATAATATTAGCTACTATAATAACTAAACTAAAGCATTTCAGTGGTTTTACTTAAAACTTTTCTGGTAAGTTTATGGAAATAGGTCATTGCCAATGTTCAGGTTGTCCTATGACATTCTCCCTGTTAGCAACTCTCCCTGTTAGCTCTAGATTTCTTGCCTTTTCTGGTATTGCACAGCACCCCATTACCTAGTGATGGGGAAAGAAAGTGGGAAAAGGACTTATTACTTTCACTCAAGTTCTGTTGGCAAGAAGTAGCCTCTGGAGTATATCAGTATTCATGACTTGAAAATTTGTCTGATTGGGTAATTGTCCTCCATCAGTAACTTCCACACCGTGGGGGAGAGCACAGGCTGTGAGAGTGGCCAGCTAGCTCTGCCATAGTAATAATGTTGATAGTGACTGTGCATCCATTTCCCATGGCTCAGTAACAAACTGCCACAAGCCTGCTCCCTCTGGACAACAGAGTTTACCTCTAGAAGTTCTACAGTTCAGAAACCCAAAATGAATTTCGCTGAGTCAGGACCAAGGTGCTGCCAGGGCTTTCCTCCCTATGGGGAGTCGAAGGGAAAATCTATTTCCTTGCTTTTGCCTGCTGCTAGAACTTCATTCCTTCTATTCCTTAATTCTTAGTTCTTTCCTCTGTCTTCAAAGTTAATGGAGTGGCACCTTCTTGCCTTTTTTTGTCAAGTCCCCCCTGTACCTCTCTCTGGTAATGGCACTTGTGATTACATTTAGGGCTTATGGATAATTCAGGGTAATCTCATCTCAGAATCTTTAATCCCATCTGCAAAGCTCCTTTTGCCATATAAGGTTTTGGGGACTGGAACTTGAGTCTTTGGAGGCTAGTATTCAGCCTACAAAGTGTTAACTTTCAGGGGACACATAATATGTGTCCTGTACATTCTGAAAACTTTAATGTGTTTTTCTGTTTAATTACTTTTTTCATGATCTGCTCTACTTATTGGTCTGCCTGTTTTTCTGAGTCAGGGATGTGTATCTGGTTTGCTGTCTTCTGGAAGATGCGTTCTTCACTTTAATATCTAAAAATTTTATCAAAGAGCCTCAGACTTTCAGAACTGCAAAGAAACTGAAAGATTATGTTGTCTAACCATCTTGCACTGTTGTATCCATCTAAATGTGCTGGGATTTGGAGAGGGGGAGATGCATGTTGATTTTCATCTTTGCGCTATTTTCTCTGAGCTTTGAAGAAAGTCCTTTACCCCTATTATTAGGCCCCTGTGGAGTATACTTTCTTAAACCCTGCTCTATCTATCCAAATCTACCTTTTTCAGTTAGCTTTAAAAATCAAGTTGTGGGTTTTCCCCCTCTCCTCGCTTTCACCTCCCAAAGAAAAGTTCAGCTTTACCTTTGCCTGTTCTTGTCATCATGTGGAATGACTTAATGGGGGAATAAAGGTTGCACTGTGGATCAGCAACTTTCTTTTTATTTCCTTATTAATAGTTTATTTTCTTATATTGTTGCTAATTTTTGCATAGAATTTGATTTCTCTCTTCAGTGTAGTTTCTGTAGTTCTTCCACTAGCATGGCACCCATGCTCCATCACCATTTCTTTGTGCTCTTATCCTCGCTGTTTTGAACCCTTTCCTCCCCTTCCTCTGCTGCATGCCTCAGATGTGTGCTTAGCTTGCCAGTTTTGTCATTTTTTCTTTTCCTTGACATTTGTTTGGAATGTCAAGGACACTGTATTGTTTGGACACTGTATTCTTTCATGGAATGGAAGTAGTTGAAGACTTAAATCTAGTCAGTTTTAGGCCGGGCACCGTGGCTCGTGCCTGTAAGTTTCAGCCTATGAAGCGGTTGGGGCAAGGGATCGCGGTTTGAGTCCTGCCTGGGGCCTGTAGCAAGACCTAGTTCCAAAAAAATAGCTGGGCGTGGTGGCGCGTGCCTGTAATCCCAGCTACCTGGAAACTGAGGCTGGGGATTGCTTGAGTCTGTGGTACCCCGGGCAACGAGAGCCTGGGGTTCCACGGGCAAAAATAGCGAGAACTAGTCTCAAAAACAAAAAACAAAAAAAACCCCGCTATTCAGTTTTAGTAGAAAGCACAAGAGTAGCAAATAAGCAATTGTATAAAAGACGCTAATAGGTGACTGAAGTTAAACCTTGGTTTAGCTTTCCAGTTAGTCATCTTAGAGAGGAAATTCATGGTTTGTAGATTCAGGCAGCCATTTTGTTGATAGCATTCTAAGTGCCAGGGACACAACAGTGATGAAGACATGAGGACATAATAGTCTAGTGAGGACCTAGACATGTAGATATCAATTCAATGTCATAAAGCTGTGATGCATACAGGGATCATGGCAGCACTTTGAATGCTTTCAGTTTTAACAGTGTGGTTCAACCACTTCAGTGTGGTTCAAAGAACCGAGGGCATATATTGGTGACAGACAGGAGTATTGGAAAATGACAGGCAGGTGAGGCTTGCGTTAGTAGTTCAATTCCACCACTACCAAGGCTTCCTCCTTGCCCCTTTTCCCTGTTTCTCTTCACTGCTCTCAGCAGATCAGCTCTTGACTAAAGTTGGCTCCCTTTGAGATTGGGTCTTAGATCTAACCCCAGAAAACAAGCTGCTATCCTCCAGCTGACATATTAAGTCCTACAGTTTACTCCGACTGGATCAACTTTGATCTTATGCAACCCTTTTTCCGTGCTTTTGGTGTTGTAAGGGTTCCTGCCCTAACTCTAAAAAAATAATTACTTCTTTGTACTAAAATTGTTATTTGGTAATAAAGGAAATATTAATGTATATTTTTTCATCAATTATCTGATGATTATGCCCTGGGTATAATAATAATGACAGCAAATATTTTAGTGCTGATTCTGTGCCAGCACTGTTGTATTTTACAAATATTAGGTCGTTTAATCTTAACAACTTTGTGAATTAGGTAGTTATTATTTTTATTTCCACTTTAGAGAGAAAGAATGGGAACAGAGAGTAAGTTATTTGCTCAAGTTCATACAGCTGAGTAAAGAACAGATTTGGGATCTGAATCCATATAGTCTGGGACAAGTGTTCCTACTTTTTAATCACTGTACGTTGTTTCTGTCATTTTCATTTAGTGTTAATAGTGTTGTGTTTTGGAATAAAAATGTGCTTGGGATGTGCTTTTGGAAACCTTTCCCTACTAAGTACTCAACTTTTTTTTTTTTTTTTTGTTATTCTAGGAGAAGACTTTGCGGTTGTGCAGCAAGAAATTATAATGATGAAAGACTGTAAACACCCGAATATTGTTGCTTACTTTGGAAGCTATCTCAGGTACATTGTTTGTTTCCCTTTTGAAAGGTGGTAGTGATTCCTTCATAACCTTAACAAAATTAAGTTAGCTCTAATACTATGTTTTGTAATTTTCTTCTTGCTTTAAAGATAGGATTTTTTGTATGAATGGAATATTTATTTTTGACACTTGGCTAATTCTGTAACCATTATCGTAGTTTATGGTTTGTAGATACTGGAAATTCTGGATATCATTACAGAAAGGAAACTACATAGTAAAACCAATTTTCATTGCTGGTCTTCTTGTGGTTTATTAGAGATTCTGCTTTTCTCTTGCCTTTTCTAGACCTGAGTGAATTTAGAACTTAGTGGCATCTCTTCTTTTTATGTTTTCATTAGAAACTTCTTTTAGCTTGGGAGTATTGCAACATCCCTTCCCTTCTTTTGTACAAAGAACTAGAAACTGTAGTATTTCACTAACATTGTATTTTCCCAAGTTCTAAAGTGAACCTAAACGGTAACTTTGTTCTCACTTTGGTTTGGTAGGACAAGCCTGATTTCCCCCAGGTCATATTCTATGCATAGGGAATGACTTCTGGGTCAGATCTTGTTTATCCATTCACTTCCAGAAGTATGCACTGTAAATGAAACATTGTGACTTGGCTGCTTTTGTGGTTCCTTTGAAAGGCAGGATAGGAAAATGTTTTCCTATGTATTAAAAAACTTTCCAATTTTGTTCTAGTATATTGTAGTACATGAGGATATAACTAGTTGCAGCTCCCATTCTCATCTGATCTGGTAATATGCATTTCTACTCTGTAGCAGATGTTACTCCCATTTTACAAGTAGAATGCTTAAGAGAGTTAATTAACATCACCCCATTTTATAGTCCCATTTCAGTTGTTGACGGAGTAGGGTCGTAGTTCTTTCCATGATACTGTGCTCAAGAATACCCCCTAAATAAACTTATAGGCTCCTGCACCCCCTCAAAAACCAGTACTGCATCGAAGTGGACATTCAACTTTCTCAGTTACTTAGGCAGGAGCATTCCCACACAAGTGAAGCACAAAATACTAGATTTTATTACCCATCCAAATGCAGACATCCTCTTGAGTTTCTATTTTTTTCTTCACTTACAAGTCTTGGCTGTCGCTTAAGGGAAAATAGTGCAATTCCTTAGTAATTAATTAACCTCCACTTGTTAGGCAGGCTGTTAAAGTGTCAATTTGAGAGTATACTTAATAAAAGCTTTAAATTTTAGGAACTGTATATTCTGATTATTTTGTTATGCCCTTTTTTGAAGTAAACTTTTTGAAACATAACGTAAGTACACAGAAAAGTACCCAAATTTATGTTTCGTGTATAGTTTAATGAATTTTTTTTAATAGGGTGCTTTTGTTGAAATCAACATTTAAGAATATAGAAAGCTGACAAAATTTTTGTCTTAAATTTTTTTCAGTGTAGCTGTCTTCCGTGTTACAGGATTAAAAATGGAGAAAACTGGTGTAAATAGATGATTTTACTTTGTAACTAGTGTAGCAGATGACAGTGATATCAAAACAAATGGTAATATAATATAGAACAGCAATGAATTCTTTTACCGCTTTGCTTCTATAGAGATTCTTCCTTTATTCTCTAATTGGAGACCTGACTCAGATCTGAATATGGAATACTAATGATTGAACTTGTAACGTGTTAGGGCTAGAAGGGACAGGAGATCATTTCACAAAGTCTAGTCTTTTTTATAGATGAGAAAATGAGGTGCTAGATAAATGACTTCTGCTAATTGTTGGCACTGGGGTTTAAAACTGACTGCTTGTGCCTAGTTAACTCTTGGTATTTCACATTATTTCACCCAGAAAGTCAGATTTAGGCTCAAAGGGAACATGATTTCTTGGAATTTTTTTTCATTACTGAATGATTTTGCAAAACTTGACACAACCCCCCTAAAACATCTGCTGATCCCAGCAACTTTCTCCTTTGTTGTTTCTCCATTGCAACTTTCTCCATTGCAGCCTATTACAGCAAATTTAAACAGAAATTGCGCTAACCTCATTTTACCATTGATGATTCCTCCCTCAGGAAATCAGACTTAACTGTATGAATTCACAGATTAGGTGACCAGCAGATAACTAAGACTAGAAACATAGCTTTGCTTACTTTCAAGGAAGTGAAGCCGGGACCCAAAGATAAACCCAGTTTTAAATATGGGCATTGCAGACATCTGCATCTAAAAGACAGAGACTAAAACTAGCCTGAGGCCAGTTCCCCCTTTTGTGTTGGTTAAATTCATCCAGTACCCCCTGGAGCGACAGGATCTAAAGTCAAGGTCCTGGCATTTCCAACCAAAAGTGCCCTAAAACTGAGGTAAACCCCACGAAGCTCCTTGAGGAGCAGAAGTGGGGCTCTATTCATTTAAAACATTTGTGAGGGTGTGGACTCTTTCGGTTTGGTTTTTTTCCGTATCTGTAAATAAATCTCTTGTCTATCCTGGTTGTTAAGGTTGATATCTGAGCAACTGCTGCGCGCAGGCAGAAAAACCCATAAAAAGAAAAAATTTAAACAGGGGTATCCCTATCCCCCCGATAACAGAAGTAAGGCTGAGTTTCTATAAAACAGAATGTCTAGAAATCTTAAAAGATCCTTTCTCTTCTCTGCTCTTTAATACCATTGAAAGCTTGTGTTTATTAAGTTCACAAGTATACATACTGTACAACAAGAACAGTTTGGTGTATTTTAAAACGAAAACATTCCTTTCAAGTTTGAACTTTCAAAGCACAGGTTGAGCAGCAGCAGATTCTTCTCAAAAGATTAGGCAGTAGATCAGACCCACACAGTAAAAACAGTTTTATATACATCAGATATTTCCAACTTTAGAAATCCCCAGGGTAGAGGAATAGAATTTACTTCATGAAAATAACTTTTGTAAATCACTATCATTTACAAAGTTTCTTTACGTTATTTCTTGAGATGTATATGGTTGTATAAAGATGTCTAAGGTATTAGTTTCGGAGACCTGGTAGATGAAACATAGTCCTTGTCTTTAATCTAATTAGCTTACAGATTTATTTTGTAATCTAATAGAAGAAAATACACACTAGCCAATAATTGTGATGTAATGATCATCACAATTGTAGATGCATTAATTGTAGGTGCATTAATGATTTTGATGTAAGACATAAAGTTATAAAGCTGGTAGAATAACTAATTTTGTCAAAGTAGCAGAATCAGACAGTAATGAATGAAATGACTCACAAATGTTTTATGTTAAGGCAAGAATAGGTGCTTCCTATGGTGCATGTTTGTGTGTAGAAAATGGTACATTCCTGGTAAAGGAAATGCATGTATGAAAAGCCATATCATATTTAGAAGATAACTGACACTTTCATACTAGACTAGAGTTTTAAGGAGAAAAGGTAAAGCTGCAGTAGGGAAGGCTGTGGAGTTGAGGCCAAAAAGGAACTTTATGCCTTAACTAGACTTACACATTGAATATACTTGAATAGTTTTAGCACACAGTAGAATGTTCTGGAGAGGATGAACTTGGACTGCAGGAGACTGTGTAGACAGGAAGTTCAGTTAAGTTTATTAGAGGACATTTTAATCATGAGAGGTGTTTTATGAATTTAGTAATCTAATTTCATAGAAACTAGGAGAAATTTTTCTGTTGAGTTTGAGACAAGTCTCGGTAGGGAAACCACAGTACTTAAACATGAAGCATTTTTTTTCTGTGAAAATAAAGATTACAGTTCAGGTACATTAATGTATGCCCCCATTTTATAAAAAAGCAGCTTTTTAATTTTCGAATATGTTAGATCAGATAGAAATTGTAAGGATAATACAGAGTTCTCTGTAAGCCCTTCTTTCAGCTTTCCTTGCCCAGTGTTATCATCTTGCATAATAGAGGTACATTGGTCTAAGTCTCCGTTTGAATTTGAAATTGAATTTGAGTTTTTAATGTTTGTTTTCTGTTTTTAGTTTCCTTTTTACAGACTCAAACCACATTTGTTTTCTCCACTTGCAGCTGTAGTAGTCACTTCAGATACAATGTAGCATGGTTAGCAGTGTTCCTGGTCTGTGCTGGATGCCAGTAGCATCTCTCCACTTGTAACAACCAAAGTCTCAGCACTGCCAACTGTTTCTGAAGGAAGGAAAATCACCCCCAGTTAAGCACAAGTGCTTTAAGCAAAGAAAAATTAATAACATTGCCTGTTGAGACCCCAGTATTGCCAATGTGTTTTCTGTAGAACTTCTTTCTGAGGGATGCTAATAGGTGATTAAGAAAAAAAAAAAAAAGGTGTCTGTGGAAAAAGTAATTAGGGGAAATTTCTCTTCATCTTTCTTCTCCCCTATGCTGCTTCATTTCCCCCTACTCCTCTCAGTTCACTTCTCAACGTTGTCTCCTCATTTTCTTCCTTTCCTTTTATCTTTCCCTTCCTTTCCAACCACTCCTTCCATTCTGTTTCCCTCCCTCCTCTTCTCTGCTGGATTTCACAGAGCCTTTAATATACCAATGCATTGCTGCTAATTGTTCGTTGCTAAGAAGAAACTCTAGCATGTAAATCTTCTAAAACTGATTAAACTGTGCATTGGGTTTTGTTTTGTTTTGGTGGCATGCTTCACACAGGATTGCTGTTCAATTTCCAGTTTGGAAAACATAAATTGAACTAGGTGTGGTTAGGTGTAATTATAAACAGTCATTTTTTTACCCCAGTACAGTGCTTGCCTCTCTGTTAAAGAGGAAGAAAATGAATGAGTTACCTGAAACTTTTGGGAATGGATTTTTGTATATCAGTCTTAAAATTAATCAACAGTGTTTAAATTTGGCTCAGATTAAGCAAGTTACCCTGTTTTAAAACATCTAGCACTTACTAAATTTTTTCTTTTCGTACTAACAGTTAGGGTTGAGTTGAGGAGTTATTTTATTGAATGTCGTGGAGTAGACATTGGTAGGCTGGTCAGTCTGGTGACCCAGAGTAAAGTCAGAGATCAAGGTTTGCAGTTTGGAGCAGGGGTAGTTGCCCGCTCCAGGGAGAATCACCCAGTATGTCAGTTTCTGACAGACATTGTCATTTTGGTAAACTTTCTCACCCACCCTTTTTTTTTTTTTAACTGTATAAGTTATATTTGGGCAAAATAATTTTGACTTACTTGGTTCAGCCAGTTTTAAGTCTGTGATGGGTTACAAAGTGTGAGAAGATTAAGATGACAAGATTTTCAGCTCAATGAAATAGTTATTACAGTGTTAGTTCTTGTCTGCTCAAGAAAACATTGAATTAGAAAATGAAAATATTGAACTTTTACTCCCTCTCCTTACTTTCAATTACTTATAAGCTACAAAGATAAATGTATAGAGTAGTGAAGAAAAAGAGCAGTATGTGCTTGGTGAGCCCAGATTAGTAGTGGTAGATTGAATTTTTACCTCAGTGGTTGATTTCATTTCAGTTCAGATACCTATGGACAAAGATTTCATAATTTATTGGATTGCATGAAATGAGCTGATTAACTCAAGTCCTTTTTTGTTAGGAACATAGTTTGGTGAATGACCAAAACTAGTGCAGATACATCATTGCAAAAAGAGACATTCATGGAACAAATGGAAGTCATTTTTCTAGTAGACTGAATATTTAAATGTTCTCTGATAATTCCAGACTTACCTAATAAAATGATATAATGGTAAAGTATTTTGACTGTCATAGTGACAAGTGTGTGTGTGTGTGTGTTCCTGACTTTTTTCCGTTGTGTGTAAGTAGGAAGGAGTCATTTAACATAGAATGAATAGAAAATTGTGTTTTTAAGCAGGGTAGGAAAGGGGAATAGACCAGCTCAAGAAAAAGATGGTATAATATTGAAGTAGTTAAAAAAGTAGAGAACTTACTTCCCATAATCATTTTCTCTACCAGCGAGAATTTTTTTCAAATTGGAAAGGGTAGGAAGAGCATTATTAAGAAGGAATTGAGGGACAAGATAGGTGAGTAGGTAATTATAGAGCAGCTAGACAGTTTAAATGAATCTGAGCTTTTAAATTTATATAAATTATATCTCATTATACTGAAAATTTAGCAGATGTGATTGTTATCCATTCTCAGGACAAGTGTCAAAAGACTAATATGATTAACAGTGATCAGTTTGCAAAGGAAAGGAAAAGATGATTTCTAGAAAATACAGAGTTGCTGTCACTTATCAGTCTCTAGCAAATATTTAGGATAAATTATTAGTAAGGTAATTAATGGGCACCAATACAAAAGAAGTGGTGATTAGCATAACTTCAGTAAGATGTCATGTCAAATAAATGTCATCTTTTTTCCTCTTAAAAAAGAAAGTGTAAATTTTGCTTATATTTTCACCAAATTCCAGGAGCAATTTATAGTAACTCAAAAATAGCCTGTAACATAGATCATAGCAAAAGGAGTAGAAAACAACTTACATTTACTGTGCTACATTCCAGTCTCCTAAGCAGACTCTAAAACAATCATTTGACCAGTTTTTGGAAAGTGTGTAATGTTCCCACTGCCTGTTCTTTAAGCACTTGGGACAGATATTTTACATGAAAGACTCAGTCATGTGCAGCAGATGTGAAACATTTAGAGCAGTGGTTCTTAAACATTTTGGTTTTTGAACCATTTTTTATTTTATATACTTAAAATTATTTAATACCCCCAAAGAACTTTACTTATGTGGATTATATCTGTTGACATTTACCACATTAGAAATTAAAACAAATATTTGAAGCCCAGGAATCCATAAGCACATATTCTAGTCACTATCAGAGGGATGAATGACATCATTATCACACTTCCTATAGCCGCTCAAAAAATTCTCTTGAGAGAAGGAGAGTGCAAAGAACAGACAATTTCTTAGAATTACCAGAAATATGGTTTTGACTTTGTTGACCCCTCCAAGGATCTTGGGAGTCCCCGGACTATACTTTCAAAACTCCTAATGTAGAGGAAGGATTCAACTAGTCTAGAGAAATAAAGCTGTGGAATCCTGCATTCCACATACCAAATTGGAGCCTAAGTGTCATTCCAAATAGCGTTGATGGATGAACTTGCCAGTTATTTCTCATTTAAGCAAAGTCAAGGAGATGCAAATGTTAATTCTAAACAATCTGTGTTGTTAGAGCAATCTTTGTCACCAGTGAGTGAAAAATATTTCTAATATTCCTTAAGTTCCATAGTGAATTCACTTAGTGCAGGTTGATATAGTATATAAGGAAAGCCCTAGTAATGAGAAGCTGCTTCTGGTGGGTCTTTTAACAGCCACTTCTGGAGCATGTGGTTGGGGAGATTATTTTCAATCTCATGAATGTTCCCCACTGTCTGTGCAGAAGTATTTGAAACATTCAAAACCGATAAAGATATATGTCAGAAACAAAGGAAGGAGTCAAAACAAATAAATTAGGACAACATCCTATGTATAGTTTGAGTGAAGCAGAAAAACAAATATGGAGCTGGAGAGAAAATTCATCTGACACTTAAAAAAAAAAATCCAGAAATCTTGGCTTAAACAAGCAGTTTAATGTAGTTTTTAAGAACCTGAAACTAGCCTTAGTCAAGTTAGTAGAAATTTTTAAGTCTTCAAATAAAGTGAATAATGGTTCAAGAAGGTTAAATATTCAAGAAGGTTAGATTCCTCCCTGTGTAGACATCATCAGTCACAAGGGCCTTTATTTTTAACAATACTACAGTTCTGCCTGCCCTACACATCCAATTTGAGAGCTCCTAAAACCTGGCCACTGGGTTGTTGGCTCCTATTTTGCCATCAGATGTCACGGCTCAGTTTCACTGATCTATGAGCTCTTCAGCTCTGCTGTTTTTATGTAAAAACAGCTGTGGATTATCTGTAGATGAATATGATGGTGCTTTATACAAGCTAAAGTTCAAATTTCATATAATTCTTATATGTCAAAAATACTATTTTTATTTCCTCCCCAACCTTTTAAAAAAGAAAAAAAAAATTCTTAGTTCCTGGATTGTACAAAATTAGGCAGCAGATGACTTTTGGTTGATTGACCATTGATCTGATTGATTGGTTTATTCTTTTACTCGTTCATGCACTCATTCATTTGTGGAAAAAATTCCGTGTGCTGGATATTCTTCCAGGCACTGTGAGGGTCAAATCATTAAGGCAGATACATATTACACTGAAGTTACTGAGTTCAGAGATTATATATTCCACCTGTGTTCCCAGTACATTTCCTGGTAGACTTTGAGGTGAAGTAATAAATGATTGAACAAGGAATGAACAAGGAAACAAGCTATGTAAATTTTTGCTAATTAACTCCCTATAACTACATGATTATATCTTAAAATGTGTGAGGCATACTATCTAAAGACATGTGAATGATTAATTCTATCAGATTATTTTAACAAGATCTTTAATGAAAGTCTAGAAGTGTGAATAAAGTTTACATTTTGTCTTTTGTTAATAAGAGTGCTATCAGAAATGTACTTTAAGAGTTTCATCATTCTTTGATGAATCTTCTATATGCTTTTTGGTATGAGCTTTTAAATTAACATTTAACTTTCATAATACCAACCTGAAGCTGATATGTAAACAAGTGGTGACCAGGAGGAGTTTTTTAACTACAGAGAAATTTTCTCTTACTTAGATGCTCCTGGTGACCTCTATTCTACTTATGGGGTACTTTTAACGATTAAACCTTGGGTTGAATATAACAGTACATTATATTGACTCATTTACTCATGAAAATTAGTTGCTTTCGTAGATAGCATGTTGAATTTTTGTGGTTTTTCAAGGTTATAGTATACAACCCTCAAATTCTTGCCACTTCAAATAATTTTAATCATGAAAATGTGATACATGCTTTATTTTCTTTTTATAGGAGAGATAAACTTTGGATTTGCATGGAGTTTTGTGGAGGTGGTTCTTTACAGGATATTTATCATGGTAAGACCTATATTTTAATGGTAGAGATTGAATAGCATTTCTTCAAATTGTTCTGAGAACACTTTTTTCGTAGGTATTTGAATATGTAAAGGTATTTAAGACATGTACGATTAAAGGAGCATTTGTTTTTAACTTGGAAAATGACAAACAGTTGAATTATTTGCTAATTCTTAAGATGGCCTGTTATATATATTGTTCAAAATTTCAAATTCAGACTTACAGAAAAAGTGCAAAGGCTTGATGGGTAGCACTAAGCAAAAAGAATATCCAGTTGAGGCCAGGTGCGGTGGTACGTGCCATTAACCCTAGCCTAAGAAAGCAGGTCGAGACTAGGAACCGCTTGAGTCCATGGGCAACATAACAAGACCTAGTCTCAAAAAATAACTGGGTGTGGTGGCACGCACCTGTAATCCCAGCTACCTGGGAGTCTGAGACTGGGGATCGCTTGAGTATGTGGTACCGTGGGCAATGTGAGCCTGCTGTTCTCCAAGTAACAAAGCAAGACCTAGTCTCAATAAAAAAAAATTGTTATCTTCTCCGTATAGATTTTACTTAAAGATTGACATAATTATATTTTAATGTGTTGCTGATTACAGTTGGAATAGGTGGAGACTCAATATTCTAGAATTATTATGGGATTCTTTTTTTTTTTTTGAGACTAGGTTTCACTATTTTTGCCCATGGAACCGCAGGCTCACGGTGCCTGTGGTACCATGGACTCAAGTGATCCCCAGCCTCAGCTTCCCAGATAGCTGGGATTACAGGCGTGTGCCACCACACCCAGCTATTTTTGAGGACTAGGTTTCTCTATGTTGCCTTGGGCAGGTCTCGAACCTGCAGACTCAAGCAATTCCTAGTCTTAGCCATACTCTGTAGCTGTGCTTAAAGCACTGTGTTCAACTTTGTTATGGGATTCTAACGAAGAAAGTGGTATTTGTCTTTAAAAGATCAGTAAATGTTGAGTTGGGAGAAAATAGGGGACAGTGTGTCCTGAGGGATGAACCTGTAAGGACTGATCTGATGGGGTGGCATAATGCGAGAACACTGTTACTTGTGTAGATGTATGTCTTTGTGGAGCAGAGGATATGGGGATATGGAGAGTCTTGAAAGCCAAATGCAGAACATAAGAACATTTCTGCTTTATGGAAAGTTATTTTTTCTCCAGTAATATTTTTTATTCAGTGTATCTGTTCTTTATATTTGACTCTTTTTTAAAATCTACAGCATTTAGATTTCAAAGATGCCCTAAAATTTGAGAAATATTTGGTATTGTTTTGCCTCGTAGAACACAGTATTTCTAGGGACTTCTGATTTCTATTATAAATTCAAAAACCAAATCTCCTCCTTATTGTTGTAGTTTGGGCTGTTTTCCCACTTTACTGAATGATTTTTCTCCTTCCTAAAGTCCTTTCAGCAAGGTCTTTTAGTGATGAACTGTCATTCTTCAATCCCTATTTATAAACAATAATTTAAGTGGACATAGAAAGATATTTTCTAGTTAATAGATATTTTTTGTCAGTATTTTGAAGATATTGATTGGCCCATTATCTTGTAACTTCTGTACTTGTTGGTACCATCTGTCAATCAGTATTCATCCTTCACTGGTATTCTTTCTCTTGCTTTTTAAATTTCCTCTTCATTTCTGGTGTTTCTGGTCTCTAAATGTGGGATTATTTTTTACTTTCTCAGCATAGGACTTTAAAGTGCTTACCCTTTAAGATTCTTTCAACTCAGAACAGTGATCAATTATCATCTTTTCAAATATTTTCTCCCCTGGCC
The DNA here is from genome assembly GCA_004024945.1 of Uropsilus gracilis. Taxonomy (NCBI): domain Eukaryota; kingdom Metazoa; phylum Chordata; class Mammalia; order Eulipotyphla; family Talpidae; genus Uropsilus; species Uropsilus gracilis. The sequence continues at coordinate 140,550 of PVHY01000990.1, read as the reverse complement.
CTGATCTTTCCTTCTGGAGTACAAATTATCATTAGATCTTTTCTGTGTGTCTCTTTAACTCCACTTCTTATTTTCCTCTTTTCTATCCTTTGGTAGAACACTGAAGATGCTCATAACCATCTTTCACTTCACTAATTTTATAGCTATGGTTGTTTATCCATTAGTTTTAATTTTGGGTGATTCTGCTTTCCATTTCTAGATTTTAATTTGATTTTGTTTCAAATCTCACTCCATTTCTATTTGTGTCCTTTTAGGTCCTTGTGACTTTTATTCACATCTTTAGTTTCTTAAGCATATTTATTTTTTGGTTCTTTGATTGTATAAATTTCTCATTATAGATATGTGATCAATCTTAATTATCTGACTTTGCTTTCTTTGTAAGAAGTAAAAAGATCAAATAGCTTGTCATAATTGTTGTCATTCCATTTATACCAACTTCTGGTGGTAACAGTAATATGAATTTGTTAATGATGATTTTATCTGCTTTGATCAGCAACTGAGTTAGTGGAAAAAGTGATAATTTTGTAATCTCTTTCTTGGATGCTCTCAAACATGCAGGGTGGGAATTTAAACATGATTGCATAAAACCCTATGCCTTTTGGATGCTCTCAAACATGAAGGGTGGGAATTTAAACATGATTGTGTAAAACCCTACACCTTTTCTTTCCCTATATTTACTCTCTTGATTTCTACCAAATGACCTTCACATGACAAAGTGTACTTCTCTGTCAGTTCTGCATTGCTCTCTACTTTGCAAGTCACTGTAAGACACAGACCTCCATTTCTTTCTATTTCTCCTCTCCCTCCCCTCCCCTCCCCCCCCTCACAGCAAAAAATCCTGTATTACCTTATTTGGTAAAAGAGAAATTCTTTTCTATTATAACCTTAGCAGTTGTGGGGGTTTTGTTTGTTTTTTCCAGGTATATACCAAGGGATGTTTCTATATGGGAGTTTGGGGGTTTGTTTTAACTGCCCTCTGCAGATCTATGGCCTTTGCTTCTGCACCCACATAGGGATAGAAGGAAAGCCAGACACAGTGGTGTGGACCTCTAATTCCAGTCTGGGAGGCTGAGACCAGGGATTGCTTGAGTCTGTGGGTTCAAGACTACCCTGGGCAGCATAGGGAAACCTAGCCTCAAAAAATAAAAAGTGAAAAAAGTAAAGCTATACCAAGACTGGCCTTCTCCTAAGAGACAGCTAGAATATTTTACATTTTTACCTGTTTTTTTTGGTCTCCTGGGGACTTTTACTGTTAATGAACTTAGACATTTTAAAGATTATTTAAAGTATTTTATCCAATCTAGATATTATATTCAGTATAATATTATTATTTGCCATTATAAAGGCAGAGAAATCTTCAAAGATATCTTACAGTATGGGAGTGGTTTTACAAGCCACAGAAATTAGGATATGATTTATTTGTAGAAATTTAAGCCCTGTACTGCCCCCAAAAGAATCTAAGTAATTTCTTTCTTCCAAAATTTTGAAATTTCTCAAGTGCTCTGAAATGAATACTTTTCCAAAGCTTTTTTTTGGGTAAATGTGAAATTACTATCTAATCAAAGATTCCATCATTAGAATTTAATTCAGTTTCTAAAATAGTCTCTCCTACTTAATGAATTTCTTTATTCTAAAATGATTTTACTGATAAAAAAGATAAACTGTTTAATTGCCTTTCATTGTTGATAGAGACATACAGAGGAAATATTAAGATCTGGTTAAGCTGTATGTATTGACATAAAAAGATGTTCATGATAAGGGAAACAAATTTAAAGTTTTAAAATTGTTCGTGTAACATGCCTCCTTTTATGTTTTTTTAGTCACATGCTGCATAAAAATCTTCTGATGATTGAAAAGACAAACTATTGATATTTCATATTATTGAATAATAGCTTGTATACGAAAGAAAATTTTAATTTTCAAAAATCTCTCTTGATTGAAATTTTTTATAGTGAACATATTTTATAGCTGCAAAGTTAATAATTTCAGGAAAAATACTGACTTTTTAAAAAATATTGCCATAATACACATTGCACATCACTTTTTTAAAAGTTTTACTAAGAACTATCTAAACTTCTTGGCCATGCTTTCTTTTAACATCTTAAGAGGTAATGTTATCGGGGGATAGGGACACCTCCGTTTAAATTTTTTCTTCCTATGGGTTTTTTTTGCCTGCGTGCGCAGCAGCTGCTCAGATATTAAACCTTAACAACCAGGATAGACAAGAAGTTTATTTTTAGATACGGAAAACAAACTGAAGAGTCCACACCCTCACAAGTGTTTTAAACAGAATAGAGCCCCACTTCTGCTCCTCAAGCTTTGTGGGGTTTACCTTAGTCTTAGGGCACTTCTGATTGGAAATGCCAGGACCTTGACTCCCCAATCTGTCTCTCCAGTTGGTACCAGATGAATTTAACCAACACAGGTGGGGCTCAGGCAAGGCAGGCCTGTCCGAGTGTCACCGTGGCTCCGCACTTTACCAGGGTCACCTCTCCTCCACCTTTACACAGGTCTTGCTCCTCAGGAACCGAGTGCTGGGGAGGTAAGGAAGCTCCAGAGGACTTAGCTCCTGGGTCCTTCTCCTGAGGCCTGAAACCTTCCCTCCTGATGCTAATAATCTTTAGGCTCTCACTCCACTCTCTCTCCAAAATTGTGTATCTCTATACTCCACCTTCCCTCTTTTTATCCTTTTCCCTGCTTCCCATTCACCATCCCCACCCCCTTGGTGTGATAACTCCCTTTGCCCTCTGGGCCTGCCTTTGACCTCAGGCCCTGCATCACATAATCCCAAATCTACCCAGGTAATCATTTTACTTTAAAAAGGGAAACTGGCCTCAGGCTAGTGTTAGTCTCCATCTTTCAGATGCAGATGACAGCAATGCTCACATTTTTTTCTCAATGAAAGGAACTGGGTTCATCTTTGAGTCCCCGGCTTCAGTAATACTAACCAATGAGATGAATTAATGAATTTCAATGACTATTTTCGTCTTTCATTCATTCTATAAACATTTTTGCACAGTTTTTTTTTTTCATGCCAAGTACTCTTATAAATACTGGAAAAACGAGAAAGTCATATTTTAATAATATCCCTGCCCCTACAGAGCCTGCATATAATTATAATTGTTTAAGTATATTAAGCTTATTGCTTAGTGGAATTTGTAAGATTTTGTTACATGAAAAATGTGCTTTGACTCATTTTATTAATAGTAATTTTCTTCTTTTATAGTAACGGGGCCTCTGTCAGAACTTCAAATTGCATATGTTAGCAGAGAAACACTACAGGTAAATCCAAAACTAATTAAAAAGTAATTTTTAAAATTAAACTAAGTGTGTATTGTGTACTACCCATTAAGTAAAGCAAGAATTAAATATTCTAATTTGATAAACTGTTGAATTTTAATACATTTTTAATTGTCTTTTAGGCTTTTTCCATAAAATTAGTTAATTACTGGCTTTCTGTAATGAGTAAAAAAAAAAAGACTCTACTTCTCAATCACTTTAAATCATAGCATGTGCTCTATAATAAAATCTTTTTGTTGTTGTTTTTTAACTCCAGGGATTATACTATCTTCACAGTAAAGGAAAAATGCACAGAGATATAAAGGTATATATATTTATGTTGTATGTTTAACCATAATGACCCTTTTTTCACTTTTAGTTGCAATAATTAAAAACTTGATCAAACTTGTCTTTATAATTCTATCTGGTAAATTTAATATATGAAAAATATTTAAGGATTTTGTTAATTTTTCTTAATAGCAGCTTTGTTGATACATTTCACATATCAAAATTCACCCTTTTAAAAGTGTACAATTGTTAATTGTTTTGAAAATCCACATTAACTTATTTGCAGTTATTTTTAAATGCAATTAGATTCAGGAGTTCAATAAAAGTACAGCTTTTAGGAAGTTACATTATGAGCTTTGTATGGTAAACTTTGGCAATCTTTTATTCTCCAGTTATGTTTATTGAGGTAATGTTGGTTTACCAGCATTGTTTTAGTGGTTATAAATTTACAATTCTGCAACTGTGTGTTTTCACACCTTGCCCACCACCAAAGCCCATATAGACCTCCACTATACAGTTTTGGCAGTCTGAAGGAATTATCAATGATTATCAAAACAGATAAATTAAACCTTGACATCTCTGGTGGTCTTTCCTTTAATTGGTGGAGGAGAGTGGTTGCTGTGTACATGCTTACCAGGTGCTGGGCAGGACTTCTGCTCTGGTTTCTGCCATTTCCCCAAGTCATATATTTTCTCCTTTCACTCTTCCCCCTTTCCTTATTTATCTTCCCTCTTACTTTTCATTTTCTTTTGTTTCCTGATGCTTTTTCTCTAGCATAGAGATTTTTTTTAGTTGATTGCTCTAGTGAAAGCCTTGGGTTCCTCCTCAGAAAAGCCCTTTTCATAAGCCTTCAAGTTTTGCATGAAATTTCAGTGAATTCTCACTTCACCTGCAGAGATTCTCTGCTTTTAAGTGTTTTTTTACAAACAACTAAAACACATAAGCCATGAATTTTGAAGCTCAAAGGTAGTGAAGATCATGAGAATCCAGTAAGTCTGTTGATCTAAAAGGAATAATAGGCTTTTGTCAGCAGTGGGGGCTTAAGCCCTTTCCAAATAGGGAATAGTGTAGCAGAGATAACAGGTCAAAAAGTTCAGACTAGGGAGTATACCTACCTACAAAGTATGGGATTTCCTCATACTATTGAAGAGAAGAAAATGGCTGAAAGTAATAAGAAGTGGGTTTGGCCAGGTGGATTTTTCTGTCATTTCAGAGTTTACGCCTAAGTGTACAGATTCTGTTATCAGTGTTTCTACCCTGGTCTAAGCCATCATTTTATTGTATCTTAAACTTATGTCAGTTCTTCTGCGTCTGTTCTTGAGTGGTTCTATCATCACTTTTCCACCTCACAACCAAGTAGTATTTAAACATCACATGTATTCATTCTCTTGATTATTGGTTTCCTGATCTGCTCAGCATAAAATCCAGATTCTAGATGTTTTTACCATGACCTACAAGTCTATGTGCAGTCTGACCCTTGAATCTTTCTGTGATTTCATCTCACTCTCCTCTGCTTTGCTCATTTTGCTCATCCACACTAAAGTTGGTGTTTCTGGAATATGTCAGGCTCATTCTGGCCCCAGGACTTTCTGTTTGCTGTTTCTGCTTCCTGGAGTAATCTTCCCCCAGACTTTGGCACCTTCACCTTGTTTCTACCTTAAAGATCCCTTCCCTTCCTCCTCTGTTTGTCTTCAGAATACTTACCACTTCCTGACTTTGACTCACTTGTTGGTTGGATCATTCGCTCATTCATTTGTTCGTGCATGCGCATGTTCAGTTTTTCAATTTTCTTTCTCTCCTGCTTGATTGTAAACTTTTATGAGAACTGGAACTTAATCTTTTTTTTTTTTTTTTTTTTTTTGGTTAAACTTTAACACCAGAGCTCAAAATAGCACCTAATTGTTACTCATCTTTTGGGGGAAAGGGATGAAGGGAAAGGAAGCATTGGTGCAAGTAACATGACATTAACTATAATTTAGGAAAATTGATTTGGCTAGGGAAAGATCAGTCTGAATTGAAGATATGGTAGCAGTCTAGATAACAAGAGCCTGAGTGAAGTTAAAATCCCTTCTCTGGTTCCTTCTCACTCCATTTTTTCCTTTCTCCCATTACCATTATTTCAGCAATATTAGGGAGTGCAGTCTTTGTTATTTTTCCTCCTTTTGAGAATGAGAGTTTCCTATTTATTTCCCTAAGTCAGCAATTACATTATTAATGGTACTCTAGCAGGGAGTGAGGAGGGGGAGAAGCCTACAATACCTTAAGGAAAACAAGATGACATTTTAAATTCTGTGGACCTGTGACTAGCTATTTATCCATTAAATAACCCAAACTGGGCAGACACATGAGGATAAACAGACACATATACTAAGTAGCAAGATTCAAGTCATAGATACCACCACTGGTTCAGCTGATAATGAATTTATAGAAAGGGAGATTTGTTCCTTTTTTGGTTTGTATTGTTTTTTTTGAACAGGAAGTAACCAATTTTAAAATGTAGTACTAGCATTTAAATGAATGCTAGTATGAGGTAACATTTTAGTATAATGTTAGTATTTGATCAAGTAAGAAAATAGTCTATACATTCATTCTATATCAATAACAGCTTTTTAGAAGGCAAGACATTTTATAAAAATTGTCGGATTTCCTATGACTATTATGACTTAACATTTTAATCGGGCATATTTAAATATTAAGTACTTCCAGATCTCAGGCTGCCACTTGTGATTATTTTATAATTATATAAATGCCTATATTTTATCTATCATTACATGTATGGCCCAATAAAATGTTTCCTACTTTAACAAAAATGTTCTCACTTTGAAGGGAGCTAACATTCTGTTAACGGATAATGGTCATGTGAAATTAGGTGAGTAAATTAAAATCTTGTCACTTGTGCAAATTTATTCTAAAACACAGTAAATTTATGTTTTACATTGTAGGGCTAGGTTCTATTCCCTTCCCCAGCAGTATTGTTACCGTGTAAGGGAAATTTCATCATGGAACTAAGGAACTTCTTTATCTGTTTCCTTTTTTATTAACTGTGCGTAAAGTCTGCCCTTCAGGAATGACAGATTTGTTGTAAAGATATAGTAAAATAATAGCCTTTAAAAATTCTTTCACCTCCAACTGCAGTACAAAATTACCTTGTAACCTGAACACAAACACACACACACACACACACACACACACACACACACCAATACTACCCAAATCCTACATTCTTTATAAAAGCTTATCAGAATTCAGTAATTCTGTTAAGAATAATTCAGTTGCTGAATATTGTTTTATTTCAAATTGTAACTTTTGGTTGTCAAATGATGATTATTATAGTTCAAAACTTAAAGAATAATTTAATTTTAAAATATAAGTTGGTTTCACTAATATATGTACAACCAAATGAAAGTACACAATGGGAAGGTGGGAACAGCTGGAACGGTCGGGGAGGGGAGGTGGTGGGTAACCCCCAGGTATTAAAATGATGTGAAATATATATATATATATATATAAATTATTCAATAAAAAATTTAAGATGATTTCCTTACATTAAATGAACGTATGGTAATTTTATAAATAATCATATTTGCTAAGTACTAAATCATGTATTTAATAACATGAGTTATTTTTGCTTATTACTATAAGTCAAAATTCAAAATATATATTGCCTTATGAGTAAAATTGTTCTGAACTATAATTTACAGTGGGATTAATCAGTCTTAAAATTATGTGTCTGATAACAGTACAGTTTTCCTAAGCTGTCTCTAAATAATGGGAAAAGCAGTTCTGTTGATGACTTACTGAGTAGTTTCTATTAACTCTTTAATATGTTATCTCTCTGTTACATGCTTTACTGGAAGGACTTACATATATATAAATGATCAGGATTTAGGAATTATGACCAAAGTAGAAAATATTAGAGTTGAGCATACATAAAGAATAACAAATCCTACTAAAGATAAAGAATAACAACAAATCCTACTAAAGATAAATTTCCTGATAGTGATTGATATAGATATTAGAATATATTGCTGGTGTGCTTGAAGGTCTTTTGAGCTAGAAAGATTTGCCAGTAGACTTGATGACTTATTTTGATACTAGCCGTAGGTATATCGAGAATATTGTCAACTGTGGTAGGTTAGATTATAGATTATCTTAGTTGTCGCTTATCTTTGGATTCATGCATATTTGAGAACATTTGTTTACACAGACTATTGTGTGATATTTTATTGCTATTTAATTAAGATTAAAAACTTTATGTGATGTTTGAGAATATCTCATATTTCTGTGAAATTAGTTTAATGAAAGTAATTAAAGTTTCTTCTCATGTTGTCTTAAATAATTTTACTTTGTTTCCTTTTCGCAATTTTTTTTTTTTTTAATAGCTGACTTTGGAGTGTCTGCACAGATAACAGCTACAATTGCCAAACGGAAGTCTTTCATTGGCACACCATATTGGTAATTGTATTTTAATTGATACTGTAACTTAATTTTTTTATAATAGCATTTATTAAAATTGGTCAAATTTTGAGACTGAAGTCTTAAGATGGTCATCAACATGTTAATGAACTTAGAGTATTTGCATTTATGGATGGATTGCACAATGAAATATTTTTTATATTTTTATTTGTGAAAGACTTTAGAGATTGATACAAGTTTGGGGGAACCTTGGTACATTTCCAGCTGCGCCTGCAAAACACAACTCTTGCTCCTATATATATCACATGTATTTTCAAAGATATTTAATATCTTTATATGTCTGTCACTACTCGCATTTACAGTTCATATTCTAACACTTGTTCATTACATTCTTCAATTTCCTTTGCTTAAACATTTTTTATATATCTCAGCAGCACACATGATCAAATACAGATTCCTTATCATTTGGAGTTTTCAGTGGTCGGACCTCTCTCATTAACCTTAAGTACTATTAGTTGTCTCCACAGACTTATTTCTAACCATATCTGTCTGCTAGGTTTTCTTTGACCTTTCTCTAAAAACTACTGTATTCATTATTTACTCAGAAAGGTTTCTGATTGTTTACTATGTATGAGATAATCACTATGAATATATGACTGACTGATAGATATGGAGCTTTTTAATTCATGCTTGGTTGTTCACACTGGAAGTTTGTTTTTTGTTTGTTTGTTTTTTTTTGAAACTAGGTCTTGCTATTTTTGCCTGTGGAACCGCAGGCTCTCGTTGCCCAGGGTACCACAGACTCAAGCAATACCCAGCCTCAGCTTCCCAGGTAACTGGGATGACAGGCGCACGCCACCACGCCCAGCTATTTTTTGGGAACTAGGTCTCGCTAGAGGCCTCAGGCGGGACTCGAACCATGATCCCTAGTCCTGGCCGCTTCATAGGCTGAAGCTTACAAGCACGAGCCACCGTGCCCGGCCCACACTGGAAGTCTTATCCTGTCTCCAACTTTGGTGCTACTGCTTTCCTGATGCCTTCCTATGCTGCTTTATTAGCGTAGGGGGAAACAGTAGTCTGTACCACTCATCTTATTTAAAATGTAAGATATGTATATATATATAATTTTTATATTGATTTGTCTTACCCAACAGCAGATACATATTTTGAAAGTCAAATAGGCTAAAGACTATCAAAGTTTTTATAGTTTATCTTTTGCTATCTTTGTGATTATACATCTTTGATAGGTTGTGTTTTGCGCTTTCCTTTCATCTCCTGGTTTTCTTACCCTCAGTATACTTGCACTGTCAGTTATCCTGTCATTAACATTTACTGACTTGCAAGTTTTTCCCTGTTTTTAATAATTTCTTCACTTCTATTTGCTTCTTTTTTAGTCCCTACAATTTTCATACCTTCCCAATTTTATTGTTTTGTAAAATAATACATTTAATGGAATTTCCCGTACCATAAATCCTGCTACATTACGGCATTTCTGGTTTTTGCTTTATTTATTTTTCTCTGATAGCAAACCTTCCTGTTCCAATTTGAATTATTTTCTGGAGATTTTAGTTTGCTTAGCCTTGGAACTTTTCATCTTCACCTTGGGAATTCATTTCTTGGAATTCAAGTCTTTTTTTCATGATTCACCTCTCACATGTTTTGGTAATTTCCTGAGAAATGTGAGTATTGACACTTTTGAAATGTTGCTTGTCTAGCCTCCCAACTAAATGGATAATTTGAATGAGCATAGAATTCTAGTTTGGTATTTCTGAAATACTTCACCTAGCATCTTCTTTAATATTAATTAGAAGTGTGATGCCATCATCTTTGCATATGCATGATCTTTGAATATAACCACCTGCCTCCCCTATTCACTCTTGATGGTTTCTATTTCAGGATAATGTATCTTAAAGTGTTTTGAGGTTGGATTTTTTATGTCATTTTAGTTTTTTCATCATTGTACTTGGCATTTGTGCTTCAATCAGGAGATTTATGTCTTTCAGTTCTGGGAAGGATTGTTCTATTATTTCTTTGATAATTTCTTTGAATTAATCCATCAATTTTCTTGCATTTTCTAAATGTCTTTTCTACTTTTCTGTAAGATTTTTTCAGCTTTTTAGACTCATGCTTTTATGATGGAGGCTTCCCTCAAATATCTAATAATACTTCTATTTCACACTGAAGGGCAAACTTCTTAAAACTGATTCATAGCTCTGTTTTGGTCATGTGTAATCCTGTTTTTGTTTGTTTTTAACTTCTAGAACTGACTGAGTTTCCTAAGGGACTATCCTTCTATAATCAGAGTCTGCTCTCCAACCCCTGCTTTCCATTATTTCTCATATCTTTGAGTCTGAAACTCCTGTCAGTTTCTTTTGGTTTTTAACTTGTAGTGAGTGCCTAGTTGGATTCCAGGATTCAGTTCCAATAGGGTGCTTTCTCATGCAAATATTTATCCTCATGCACCAACAGGAGGTTCAAGAAGTGAGCTCACTGGTCTACAGGAGATATTGTCAGGTTCCACAGATTAAGGGTTAGTCTCCCAAGACTACCTTCCACTTCAGATGCCAGCTTCAAGCTCCAGACCTCCTGAACTTCTAACCAATATACTATAAGCTGGAGGTTCCCCCTCACTGCCACCCTTTCCTCAGGTTTAATTAATTTTCTACAATCACTTGCTGAACTCAAGAAACATGCTTTACTCAATAGACTATCATCATCAGAGGATACACATGAACAGTTAGGTGAGCAGAAAGATAGGATGTAGTCCTAGAGCACAGGTACTTCTGTGACCTGGCAAGACAGCACATGGAAGTGGCTGACTATAACCCAGTAGCTCTCTGAAGACCCCTTTTGGACTTTTGTGGAAGCTTCAGTACATGAGAGGATTGGTTAAATTTTTCATGTTTAGTGCTTGAACTCTGTCCTCAGTGCCCCTCTTAGCCAAAGGCCAGAAGAGTGGGATTAGAAGTTATGCTTTTTATTTTGGTTTCCCTGGTAACCAGCCCTCAATTTTAAATGTTTTCCAAAAGTTTTCTTTTTCTTTTTTTTTTTTTTCTTTTTTTTTTGGAGTCTAGGTCTCACTGTTTTTGCCCTTGGAACCTCAGGCTCAAGTTGCCTGGGGTACCACAGACTCAAGCAATTCCCAGCCCCAGCTTCCCAGGTAGCTGGGATTACAGGTGCACACCACCACACCCAGCTATTTTTTTGGAACTAGGTCTCACTACATGCCCCTGGCAGGACCACAATCCCTGGCCCCAACAGTGACTTCCTAGGCTGCCGCTACAGGAATGCGCCACTATGTCTGACCCCCTAAAGACACGTTTAAAGCTCTCAAAACTTAGGAAATTGCAATGCTTTGGGGGAGCAATAAGACAAAAATTGTGGTTGTCATGTGAATGCCCAAAATATATATTTCTTGTAAATCAGAGTTTCACAAGTGGGAATGGGAAGGGAGCAACTGTTGTGTCTTGATGGCTGAGAAAGGAATCCAGGGGACTGTTTACTATATGGTCTTGATTCCATCAATTTTGACCTCAACCCTACTTTTATAAGATTTTAACTTTAACTTTTCTCTTTTTTTGAGACTAGGTCTCGCTATGTTGCCCGGGTAGTCCCGAACCTGTAGACTCAAGTGATCCCTAGCCTCAGCCTCCCAGGTAGCTGGGATTACAGGCACATACCACCATGCCCAGCTGTTTTTTTTAGAGACTAGGTCTCACTGTGTTGGTCGGGGTAGTCTCCAACCTGCGGACTCTAGCGATCCTAGCCCTAGCCTCTCAGTGCTTGGATTACAGGTGCGCCACCAGCACATCCAGCAAGATTTTAACTCTGAATTTTCTTTCTGAGTTTTTTTTGGGAGCTAATCAACTTGCTAGTTTTTCTTTTCCTCAACTTTGGTTTGCCTTAACCTGTTTGCTGCCTCATTTATTACTGTTTTCCTTCCAAATGTTTTTCCTAGACATTTCAAAGATGTTTGTTTGTATTTCTTTTTTGTTCTCAGTTTCATGTTGACTTTTGAGGGAGTAGTGTACATGTATTTGTCAGTCTTTTGGTACAGGACCAACACTTTTTCTTTGAGTGGGTTGTTGTGGGAAGATCATCAACTATGGCGGGAAGACAGGGTGCAAGAATTTACCAGAGACTGAGTGGAGAACAGAACAGGCAGATTTATGGAAATACACTGCTAGAAAAAGCAGCAGGCAAGATGGGGGAAACCTATGACTCCCTTTTTTACTCTGCTATTGTGGGCTTTCTAGCTTAAGGTGCCAATTTGTACCAGTTATCTGCTAGTTATCTGGCCTCTGTCTGGCCTTTGATAACAAAACCTGTCCTGACCTCTGCTTCTGCATTCCTGGAACTGGGCTGGTTTTTCTGGTTATGGTGCTCGGTTTTATGACCTGGTTCTCAAGGCAGTCTTATCCATCCCCTTGTCTGTTGAAGTCTCCCAAACCTGCCTGCTGGGCCAGGAATGAGGGTTTAGTTTTTAACCTGTTTGTACCCTGACATTGATTACTAAGAGTTCTAACTTAATAGTGTGAACAATTCCCATATAAATCACAGCTGCATTTCTCAACTTGTCTTTCTCTGAAGTGCAGTGAGAACTTAGACATGCAAAGTATGTGACCTTTTTAAGTCTGGTTTATTGGGGTATAAATTTAGGTTTATTGGCTGTGAAGTTCTATGGATGTTGAGAAACTTGATGCTGAAGTAGTGAGAAATTCACAGCAAGATAAAAGATTCCTGTTACCCAAGAAAGTTTCTTTAGACTCACATTTAGTGAGTTTTCTCCCCATATCCCCGATTGTTGTCTCTATACTTTCACCTTTTACCTGAATAGCATACAAATGGAATAGTACAGTCTGTGGTCTTCTAGTGTTTCATAGTATCATGTTCATATCTCATGTCTTAATTCATTTGCCAGGTCTGTTTAGTTTTATTTTTAGAAACTTTCCCTTAATAAACTTTTTTAGTTTCTATAAAAGATGTTAAGGCTAGGTATTTTGAAAATCTATAATATTTATTTAGCTATTTAAATTACACTTTTGATATGTAAGAGTTGAGATATTTATTTCAGTTAGTTTCAGAACTATTGTTTAGGATTCAAAACTTCATATTTAATAATTAATATTGTTTAAATCAGTCATACAAATTTATAGAGGTATAATTATGAAATAAGACTATTGTTTTAAAAGAAAGTATTTTCCTGAATTCGGTAACTTTCCTTTGAATGACTTAGAAAAGTTTTTCCTTTGAAAAAGCAGATGCGGGGGGGAGGGATGCCCCTTCCACTTCACGCTGACCCCAGTTAATCTTCAGGAGGAGGAAGAACACAAATAATGCAAACTCCATCATAGAACAGGTGAAGGACCAGGTAAAATCCAGCCAACAAGCCTGAGTTGGACTTAGGCTGAGTAGGACTGAGTTGGACTATCGAAAGAACCAGTACATGCAAGACCGGAGAAACAGCTATAGAAAAACGATGTCATGAAGTACACCTATGCACTCACCAAGTCTGAAAGAGCCAAGACCTCATTTTGGAGATGCCTTCTGGGAGAATAAAGCACCCCTCCCCACCCCATGGGAGAGGCAAGGAACGCCAAAGAGTGGGGGCGTTGGTCCCAGAGTAAAGCTGCAAACTGAGGCAGAGGAGATGACCTACAACGGTCATCACAGATGCCTGAATCCACAGAGAGACTTCTTCAACGACAATGGCTAGGGGTGAGACACCCTAATCCTGATGCCAGAACAATAAGGCAAAACAACGGAACAACAGAGAAGGGGGGAGAGATGGCAGCTGGCAATGAGAAAACATGGACAGACCACAAATAAATATAGACTGGCTGCCCAATACAAGGTTAACACTGAAAACCTACCAGCATGGTTCACCTGGTCCCAAGAACACAGTCCCTCACCCAATGAAAGGACACTGCCACAGGAAAAAAAGAGACTAATGAACTTAACACAGACTAGCAAACAACAAAGAAAGGGGTTAGAATGAATGGAGGGAGCATCAGAAGAAGGGGGAGGTATCCCAAAAACCATTTATTGAAGTTGCAATTTAAAGAATAAAAATAAATTAATTTAAAAAAAAAAAGAAAGAAAAAGCAGATGCATTATAATAGGGGCCAGTTGTAATTTATCTATGTAAGGAGATGAAGCTAAAGGTTATAGACTATTTATTGAAAGGTTTTATTTTATTATGAAATTTTGTATGTACAGAGGATAAAAGATTGAGGTGTGGACAAATTTAGCACATGTTACTCTACTTGTAAAGTTTTAATAAATAGTATAACCAAGCAACATAAGAATCACCAAATAGCAATTTGGGTAGAGGATCTTATGGAATGTCATGATCTTGGAAAATCTGAGCCTTTTAAGGACCAGTATTTATTTTACAGATAATAGAACTTCAATTCATTAGTAGTTCCAGGTCCCTTTGGTTGGATTAAAAGATGTTTCTTCTCTGAATTACTTCCTCCAGGATGGCTCCTGAAGTCGCCGCTGTTGAGAGGAAAGGGGGGTACAACCAGCTCTGTGATCTCTGGGCCGTGGGAATCACTGCCATAGAACTTGCTGAGCTTCAGCCTCCTATGTTTGACTTACATCCAATGAGGTCAGTGTTATAATATGCTTGTGTTCAGGGCAACCCCTTTATCATATGTCTTGTAAGTTATTAGTTATACCTTACCTTACTTGGAAATAATAGTAATAGAGTTTGCATTCAATAGTAAACTATGAAAACTTAATAAGTTATAATTTATTGTGGATTTTTCAAAGCAGTATTTCTTCTTTTTTTTTTTTTTTTTCCCAGAGCATTATTTCTAATGACAAAAAGCAATTTTCAACCTCCTAAACTGAAGGATAAGATGAAGTGGTAAGTATTTTTTTGGTGGTGTTGTCATCTACTTTCATAGTCATGAACAGAAAAAGGAATTGAAATTTAAAAGTCTTACTTTCAAACTTTCTTAGGTCAAATAGTTTTCATCATTTTGTGAAAATGGCACTTACCAAAAATCCAAAGAAAAGGCCAACTGCTGAAAAATTGCTGCAGGTATTTTTTTGTTGTTGTTTGTTTGTTTGTTTGTTTGTTTGTTTGTTTGTTTTTGCCCTGAAATATGTCTCTTCAAAATATAAGTTGTCATTCAGATTTTCAATAAATATTCTGTACTGTATTATTTTCGTTTTATAGCACCCATTTGTAACACAACCTTTGACACGGTCTTTGGCAATCGAACTGTTGGATAAAGTGAATAATCCAGATCATTCTACTTACCATGATTTTGATGATGATGATCCTGAGGTAGGAACTGTTTTTACCAACTGTATATATAACTTACATGTGCACATGTATTCATCTCAAAATTGATTTTTTTTTGATGTGTTGGACCTTGTTTAATTTTAACTCTTGGAGAACAGTTCTTTAATTTTTTTAAGGAAGTACATATGCTGAAGTTTCCATATACATACTTATATATGACTGTTGTCTGAAATGACAAAGGCAGAATCATCTATTCCATTTGTTGAAATTAATCATGTTTTTTTTTTAGTTCTAAGAATTCTGCTGTATTTCTAACATGGGCAGTATTTATATTGTGCACATTATGGTTTCATCCAACTTGGAGTCATGGTTATTTTTAAGCACCCTTTTAGATAAAGTTACCAAATAAATTGTCCACTTTAAAGGGGAATGCAAATGGAATGACCTAAATAGATGTTCAGATATATTCAAAGTTTCTGTTCATTTTTACTCATGAAAAGAATGCTCAGGCTGGTCATGGTGGCGCATGCTTGTAAGTGGCAGCCTAGGAGGCTACGGCCAGGGCCAGGGATTGTGGTTCGAGTCCCGCCAGGGGTACGTTGCAAGACATAGTCCCAAAAAAATAGCTGGGTGTGGTGGTGTGCACCTGTAATCCCAGCTATCTGGGAAGCTGATGCTGGGGATTGCTTGGGTCCGTGGTACCCCGGGCAATGTGAGCCTGTGGTTCCTTGGGCAAAAATAAGTGGGACCTAGTCTCAAAAAAAAAAAAAAAAAAGAAAGAAAGAAAGAAAAAGAAAAGAATGCTCGTACAATGCTTCATGAATTATTGGTGGCTATTAGAATGTATGGGATTGACTTGATGACCAAAGCCCTAATTGTCCACTATGAAATGTTTTAATGAAAACCATTGTAGCTGTTAAAAAATAAAATAACTCTAATTGATGGAAGCATTGATATTAAGGGGAATTTCACTTCTGTTGACATATTCAGCATTCTAACTTAACTAATAATTGTGGCATTTAGAATAAACTCAGTGTATGTGAGATGGTATAATTCTGTCAGTTGAATCTGTAAACAGAAGTGAATTGCCTTGACCTTGACTGCCTCATGGAAGGTATTTAACGATAAATTTTATTGATAATGCTAAAGTTATGATAGCGTTCAATGGTCACAAAGATGGTTGCAGTTTGTCTTAAGTCAGAAAGAACCTTTTCATCAAGTTTCATCTCGTTTGCCATCTGTATACTTCCATGACTACTTAAACTGACTATCTTGTTAAAGGTCTGGAAGGCGTTTAGAAACATTAAACTTAAGAAATCTGAATTATTGAATTTATACTGGGGAGAAATTTTTTTTTTTGTTTTCTTAGTTTTGTTTTTTTATGAAATACAGGTTTTATAAATGCTTATGTACTACAATGAAATACGCAGGCAGTCCTCAATTTACATGTCACAGTAGCAGTCTATGAAATGAAGACTCCTCTGAAGCTTTCTTATGTAACAGAGGAGGAAATTCATCTTTATGTTTTAATTGTGGGTTGGAGAATACTTTTCTTCTCGCCATAGTTTTAAGATAGTATTAGTGTCAGAAATTAATCATCTTTTCATTTGCAAATGATTTGTAGTTGTAATTCTAAGTGCTGTGTTGTCACTCAAAACTTGAAGATCTTGAATTTCAGCATGTGCTCAAGACTCTTAAGAATATGTAGCTTATCTTTAGTTCTGTAGTTTTTAAAAAACTATTATATTATCATAGGTTTCATCCATATTGACTGATAATAGTAATCTTCTGTGACCAACTTCACAGAATACCTAGTTTGCTTGTTTGTTTGGTTTTGCTACTGTATATCATGACCCAGAATGTTTCTCAACTCTGTATTTAGCTAGCCTAATGCCTTGTCATTTCATTTTAAATGTTAACTGTTCTCATATGTAAAATGAAGAATAATACTTGTCTCACAGTTTGAGAACAAAATGACTAAGGTTTACCAAAATACTTTTGGAAAACCACAAATTACTGTATGAAGTTTAAATACCTGACTTTGGAAATTCTCTGTGCTGTTTATTATTTGACTCCCATCAGTAATTTTGTAATATCGGGTATCTTTATTTTTTGAGGTGTGCCAGCATTGAGAATAGTTGACTTGTCTGACTTGTCCCATTGAATGTCCATGAATTAGCAGTAAGGAAAGTGCATCCCATTCTACTTTCCCCTGGAATATTTCTCACTCTGCAGTAGGGAAAACTAGCTGTAGACATTTTGAGCAACTATTAAATAATTGAAATATTCCATTTAGAATATTTGTTTATATCAGCATTCAACATTTGTTGGGAACCTGTTATGAATAAAATAGACCCCTAATCTTAAGAAGCTGCAGTTTGATGAGTAAGAATAAGGAAAAAAAAAAAAAGTCTGTAATAGAAGTCACATAGTATCACAATGGAATTGACACTGCTGAAATGGAGTGTGACAAATTGAAAAAAAATAGAAACATGAAAGTGATCAAAGCAATGGGACTTTAGGCAGCTTATCAAGACAATTAAAAAGTAATAACCAAACTATGTTTAGATATATGACTGTATCAGCTTTCGTAAACTTGAGAAATGTTTAATTATAATCTATCCTTTAAAGTGTAAAATTCATATAAAACTGAGTGCAACCAAGATAAGATTACCTCTGATTAAGAGTACATCAAGTATGCGACTATTCACTTCCTCATTTAATTGGGTTGTTTTCTTCTCCATTAAGTAGTTGATTAATGCATTCTTCTTACATTAAATAATAACTTATATTAATGATATGCTGTAAAAATATTTAAAATATTCAGACTTAAGAGGTTGACAAAATAGACTTGAATTTTATTTTATTTTTTTTTCCCGACCCAACCCCTCCATAGACTTGAATTTTATTATCAGCTATTACCTTTTAAAACTTGAAAATAGATGGAACCAAAAAAATACTAGTAGAAACTTAGTATTCCTGTTTCTCAAATTTCCAAGCAGTTCTAAGAAAATATTTACAGAGCTACTTTTCTGTGGCAATGGTATTACTTTTACCTGGACTATCTGTGCTCAAAAAAACTAAGGACCTGGAAATAAGTTTGGTTATTTTACATCAGTGTTAGCCCCCTGTCTTGGATCACTGATGTTGAACAGGGACTGGTAATAAATATACTTGACTGTGAGCCACGTGATTCTGCCACACTTACTAATTTTGCCACTAGAAACAGTAGCTATAGATAATTTATGTGAATTACTTATATAAATTTACTTAGAAAATAGACTCAGGTGAGAATTTACCTTGGTTCATAGTTTTTCCAGCCCCTGACTTAAGAGCTAAAACTAGAGATGAATGCTTTCCCCCCATCTCAGACTTTCTCATACATAACACTATTGTTATTTTGGTTGATAGAAATCTTGGTTCTAAACTTTGATGTTCCTCCCATGTGTACCCACATACCTGTCCTCTGTCCATTGATCTTAGAATTTTTAAGCCATAATAGCAGGAATAAACCTGAAATAAAGAAAATACTTAGGGAAGCATGCCTTATTGTATACAGTTTGTTTCTTTAAATGTTGTTCGTTAGAGTAATTATTAATTTATTATCACATCTTAAAGTATCATTTATTAGAGTAACTGTAAACTTGTAGATTTCTTTCACTAGTATCCACTACATTTAGAGAAAAAAGGAAGAATATATTTAGAAATTGAAACTTAAATTTCAGTTTTTGAGGTTATATCTGCAACCTGTGGAATTAAATAAAAGATCCAGCTTTTCATAGCTCCAGATAAGAACTATTTCACTACCTATTTTTCTTATTTTAAATTCTAGTAAATTAATTTAATCATTTTAGAGAAGTTGAGTGAAATTTTCCATTATTAGAATAACTGTTTCTAAGGACCATAATAGAGTAGTGATGCCTACTTAAATTTCCAGGACAGGCATCTTTCATTATTCTGGCCTTATTTACCATTTTTCTATTTAATCATCATTTCCCTTAAGTATAAACTGTATTGTTTTTTTTAAAATTTAAATAATTTATATATATATATATATATATATATATATTTCACATCATTGTGATTCCTGGGGGTCACCCTTGAACTGTATTGTTTCCATGACTTTTGCGAGGCATGAATTGTCTTCAGTTCATCTCTGCTGTAAAGGGTGGGACACCTGGATATTCTTTTGTGTAATCACTTAATTTCTTGAACTAATTACTTTTGTTCCTGATGTGCTTTAGGTTTCATTTTCAAGGAATGTCTATACATCATGTTTTCAATCCTAATTTAAGTTGAATTTGGAGTCTTTGAAAAATACCATATTGAGGCTTCCTGGAATATAAATCTTTCAATACTTTGTGGATACAATACTTTTGTAGACACTTGTATCTACTTATCTTCTGTTATCCTGATGTGTTAATCATTACAAATTAAAGACTTTTCTTTTTCTTTCTTTTTTTTTTTTTTTGAGACTAGGTCTCGCTATTTTTGCCTGTGGAACCGCAGGCTCTTGTTGCCCAGGGTACCACGGACTCAAGCAGTCCCCAGCCTCAGCTTCCTGGGTAGCTGGGATTACAGGCACGCGCCACCACGCCCAGCTAGTTTTTTTGGGAACTAGGTCTCGCTATAGGCCCCAGGCGGGACTCAAACCGCGATCCCTAGCCCCGGCCACTTCATAGGCTGAAGCTTACAAGCACGAGCCACCGTGCCCGGCTGATAAGCCTTTTCATGCTCATGGGAATGTATAAAGGATACCTGTAACAGAAAGATACAAGATGGGATGAAGACCTTTTTTTTTCCTTTTTTTTTTTTTAAATAAAGTGTTATGGTTCAAATTCTGGCAATTGTTGAAATGCAAACCTATTAAATTGTCTATTTAAATTGTCTATTAAATTGTCTACATGTACATGCATATTTTCAAAATATATGTGACTATATTTGCAAGTAATATATATGTAAATACATATAAATCGAATAAATCTTAAAAGGTGTATGAGCTCAGACATCACTAGATGATAGATGTAAATGTAATCTTAGCACTGTTATCTTTCCTTTCCCTTTAAAATTTCTTGAAGTAAAAATAGTTAATAAAATATTAAGAATACATGATTCTTCTAAAATATAAGCAAGTCTATTATTTCATTTACAAATGAAATAATCATTACTTGTATTTAATTTAGGATATGTTTATCTAGTCACAGAAGTACTCTGTACCTAGTTTTCAGAATGATTTATGGATAATAGAGATATTTATATTTTCACCTTATTTGAGCTGCTATTGTGGTTATCTTTTTAAAAAAATTTGCAAAATTGTGTTATGTTTCCATTTTTATGCAAATTGAAGTCTTTCAAATTTGAGTAATTTTATGGACCAGTATGTGACTTGATACCACATTTTGCATCTTGCATGTGGTTCTTTCCTAGCCTCTTGTTGCTGTACCACATAGAATTCATTCTACAAGTAGAAATGTGAGAGAAGAAAAAACACGCTCAGAGATAAACTGTAAGTATCTATCTATATTATTAGTATATAACTGGCATGACTTTTAAGGGTCAACTCAGTGCATCTTTCATGCATTTGCTCCATCTCTGAAACTGCTTCAGCGTATTGTCTGGTCTTGGTATTGTACGTTCTTTTTAAATCTTTCCTTGAAATTTGACTGAACTATTAAGTTCTTGACAAAGTTTTATGCTGATACTACTAACTGCGTTTCTATTAACAATTACCTAAAGTCTGTCACGTCTTTGTTAAAATAAATGTTTAAATGATATGTATATGTTTTTTAAAAATAGCTCATTTGTAGAAAATCTGTTTCTCTTTCACTTTTAAGAAGTCCCTTCTGCCTTCAGTTAGTATGATAAGCAAAGAGGAAACAATTCTGGGACTCTTATCTGCCATAGTGGGATCAACTTTGGCCCACAATGCCTAATAGAGTCAGCAAGTAATATATTGGAGTTGTCTCAACGAATCTAAGAAGGAGTTTTCATCTGGATATGAAATACGAATTGATGATATGTGATTTATATATAGATCAAGACCAGTAGACAAGTATATATAAATTGGAGTTTTTAACACTATTATAACATCATGAATAGCACTACAACCTGAAACAATTGACCAGCAGTTATTCGAACAGTAACTGAAAGATGCTGTGATAGAAATTAACTTTAGGGGAGTTGATGAGAACGAAGAGTGGTACCATTGTAAAGCATGAAAGTGGATCTCCATAGGGACTTTGCTACATAGGCTCCCCTTTCTGGAAATGCATTCCTACAGAGTACCGGGATATTAAACACCTGCTACAGTTACAGTTCTCTTAGTAAGAAAACGTCTCCTTATTCTGCAAATAAGGATTCTGGGTTGGTGGGGAAATGGGTGTTTTTAAAAGGCAGATACATGCCAGAACTGTCCTCATGTAACTTCATTGAAGACTTAATTTTGCTATTTGGTAGCAAATATAGGTGTGAGCTGTTCAGTAGGCCTCTATAGAGGTGTTGTATATATTTAATATACTAAATAGTTTTAGTTTAGTTTTAATACTAAAAAGTACTTTGTAATCTTTAATGTGTGATCATGTGTGTTAACTGTAATGAAGAGCCTCATTACCTTTCAGAATCAAATTTGGCATCTTGTCCATGACAGCTATTAAGCACATACATATACCATATACACAACTGGAGATCTTATGAGACTGCTTGTCATAAGCAGTCAACTTACAGCTGCTTGTAAAGTTGACAACTGCTTGTCAACCTTTTTTTTTTTCTTAGGTTGTGCCTCTTGTTACTAAGGAATTCATATCTCATGGTCTTTGTTAATTGATATTAACATTCACAGTAAATACTAAGCTACATGCTAAATACTACTTACACATACTAAACTAAAATCAAAGTAGTTATAAAAATGATGATGCTTTGAAATGTCACTCATCTCTCCACCTTAAGAATTCATGTTTTGGCTGAACCTCTTGCTACTTGAGCTGTAATATATTTATGACTGTTTCTTTCTGGTTATATTTGTGTCTTTCTGTTTTTATCTCAGTAAAAGCAGATGGTAATAGTGATATAGGTGATGGGCTATAGAAATTAAATGTAAAGATAGTAAAACATGTAATACATTAGAATAAAGGGGGAAAAGTAAGTGTTGTATACATAATTTATATCTGTTTTAGTTTGTTTAAACTTTTATCTCCAGTAGCAAATTAGTTACTGATTACACTATAACAAATCCAAGAATTTAGCAGCTTAAAGCAGTAAATATTATCTCCACATAGTCTGAGGCCTCAGGACAACTTACCTAAGGGTTGTAACTCAGGACATGTTATGAAGTTATAATCAGGATGTCAGCTATGATGCCATCAGCAGAAGACTTGATAGGTGGAGGATTTGTTCCAGGGTCATTCACATAGCTGTTAACTAGAAGCTTCAGGGCCTTGCCATGCAGCCTCTTAGGGCTACTTACAGCAATCTTCCAGCACAAGTCATCCTGTAGAGAGAGCCCACAGCAGATATCTTTGAAGTTATATGCCATCACTTTATCATATTTGCTTTGATCACATAGCACTGCTCGAGATATGAAAAGTTTGTGAGTATTACCAGGAGGCGAGGTTCATCTGAAGCCATTGTGCAAGCTGCCTTCCAAAAGTACTCTCTCACTTGTCTGCCCACTGAGGCCTTAAGTTAGGATTGTCTCTTCTTGACGCTGAGTTATAGTGCATTAGCTAGTTATATTCTCATGGTCATTCTTCCATAGAATGACCATGTATGGTCTTTTCAGTCATCTTTCTTATGTTGGAAAAGGCCTAGAATTAACAGATGACACTTTTAACAGACTTTTTTGGACTTTTTTCAGCTAATACATCCTTTATGTAAACCTTTGAATTATTTTTAGTGTACGATAGTAAAATTAAATGTGTTTTCCAAAAAGAAAAAAAATATCAAAATTAAATGTGCTTTCCGTGGAATAATTTTTTAAATTACTGCATTACTAAGAATATGGAAATAGAGTGTTGCTATACTTTTTTTCATTTTTAGTTGGACAAGTTAAATTTGATCCACCCTTAAGGAAGGAGACTGAACCACATCATGAACTTGTAAGTATTCCAGATTTAGAATGTTAATACTGAAAATAAATGATTAGCCTGTGAGATATAGTGATACTGACTGGAAAAAGAACTAGCTTTTAATATTCTCAAAAGCATTTGGGGAAATAAAAAGGTAAGTAATTCTTAAATTTAGAATAAATAAATCTGTGTTGCTGAGATTGATTTTCAAAATTATTTTAGGAAAAAGCTAATAGTTTACCATTCCTTAAACCAGAATGATAAAGCCCATCTTATTTTAAATGCATTAGATAGTTTTCTAAATATCAAGATAGAGTCAAATATATTTAAAGTAGCAAAATCCAGAACAGACTATGTACACATAGTAGATCAAGTTTGTCATTCATTTCTGACTTGCTAACTATAAAAACATTTTTTGTTGTTCTTTATGTGCTTCTTTAATAGATGTGTGATAGTGTATTAGTCTTAGAAGCAAAGTACTTTGCAAATATTACAGATACTGATATTCTATGGAAGAATGAAAAGTGACTTTAAACAAAACTAATTCTCATAAATCATTTTATCTGGGCTCCAGATGATGTCATTTTTTTTTCTTTTCTATTTAATAATGCAAAGAAACTGTCAGCAAGGACTAAGAATTGAAGTGGGAACTTTATTCTTAAATATAATGCTTATTTTAATTCATTTTACTAAAGGTATACAAAAGCTCTCTTAAGGTGTAATAGAATTTACTCTAATTCAGTGTAACAGTATGGAGAAAAGGAATGCTAGAGAAAATTTTTAATAATTATGTTGTAATACTTAACCTGACATGTAGAAAATGGTGAAGGTTAAGAGGAAAAAGCAGTCATGACTGTGAATTTGCATTTGTATTTTGTTAAGGTCATTAATTTTGTTTCTCTTTTTAAAGTGGCCATTGCATGTATTGCATTTTATACTAATTTAGTAACTGTATTATAAACTTGTTGCAGTATTGTTTTTTTAGCAGCTTCTTAATATAATTTGCATATGCCTTTAAAAAATTGTTAGCAGGACTGACTTCACTTGTGAAAGATTCCCTTTATGAATTTCTGACTTTTAGTGTAAGTGTAAGTAACTTGGGTTTCTTGGTCTCTGCTAAACAGCCCGACAGTGATGGTTTTTTGGACAGTTCAGAAGAAATATACTACACTGCAAGATCTAATCTGGTATTTCTCATCTTCTGATTTTCTTTGTCAGCATTGTTTTAGTTTTAATTGTTCCTTTTTTATCAAAACATTTTGTCCAATTTTAATGAACCAATTTAGACACTGTTTCATAAGTTCCTGCTTTTTAGCAAGATTTCATTTAATAAAGATTATGTAGTTATTTTACATAACAAGTTAAATACATTTATTTATTCATGTATTATAATGTAATAATTATTTCCCTTTTTTAGTAAAAAACAAATTTCTT
Source organism: Uropsilus gracilis (assembly GCA_004024945.1). Taxonomy (NCBI): domain Eukaryota; kingdom Metazoa; phylum Chordata; class Mammalia; order Eulipotyphla; family Talpidae; genus Uropsilus; species Uropsilus gracilis. The sequence goes on along the minus strand of PVHY01000990.1, from coordinate 115,812 downwards.
TCACTCAAGTGTGATTTTTTTTTTTTTAAAGAAATTGCATTTCCCTATAAAAATGTCCAATGTGGCTTATTTTAACTTGTGCATAGTTCCAGCAGAGGAGGGATGAATGAAATATGTCAGACCCTACCATTTAAAAATCAATCTTTAAAAACCTAATCAATGATAAAGAAAGTTAACACTTATCCAGAAGTTTTATTTTAACCACTGTATATGTATAAGCTTATTATTCAACCTGTATTTTCAGATGAGGAATTTAAGGTACAGGGAATCTGAAGTTGACTAACACCCAGCTAGAGACTAGTAGAGATGGGATTTGAGCCACACGCTTCTAGCTCAGGAATTCAGACCTGACCGCAGTGACAATGAGCTGTATTGCCTCCATCCAACATCATTGGCAATACATTTGTCCCATACTTACTTTTTTTATTGTGGTAAAATAACATAAAATTTACCATTGTAACCATTTTTAAGTATACATACCAGTAGCATTATGTACAGTTGTGCAACTGTCACCACTATTCATCTCCAGAACTTGTTCATCTTCTGTTTAACAATAACTCCCATACTCTCTCCCCCATCCCTTGGTATCCACCCTTCTTTTTTCTGTCTCTATGGATTTTCCTGCCCTCTATGCAGTATATAAAGAGAGCTATGCAATGTTTGTCCATTTGTGACTGGCTCACTTCACTTAGCATAATGTGATAACATATCCCCAAGTTCATTCACATTGTAGCATGTGTCAGAATTTCCTTTTTAGGGCTCATTCCGTTGAATGAACCAATTTTTTTTTCTTCTCTCATCCATTAAGAGGCTCTTGGTTGCTTTTACCTTTTTGCTATTGTGAGTAATGCTGCTATAAATGTGAATACGTAAATATCCATTAAGTCTGCCTTAATTTCTTTTGACTATATAACTAGAAGTGGAAATGTTGGATCATTTGGTAATTCAACTTTCTATTTCCTGAGGAACTGGCTTGCCATAGCAGCTGTATCATTTTACATTCCTACCAACTTTACAGAAAGATTCCAGTTTCTCAAAATCCTCAGAAATACTTATTTTCTCTGGGTGTGGGTAGGGGAGTATAAAGTGAATTGTATTGAAGAAACAGTGATCTATAACATTATATAGGCTTGAAGTGTATGGCATTGCAATTTGACATCTGTATCTACCACATCATGATCATCACCAAAGCTTTAGTTTCAGTCCATCACCATGCACTTGATTCTCTTTACCCATTTTACCCCCTCCCCTGCTCTTACCCCTGGTAATCACCAATCTGTTCTCTGTATATAAGAATTGGTTTTTGATTTGTTTCCTTTTAACATCCGACAAAAAGTGAAATTTTATGGTGTTTGTCTTTTTCTGACTTATTCTACTTAGCGTAATACCTTCAAGATCTAGCCATGTTGTTATAAATGACAAGATTTCATCTTTCTTTTAATAATTAGTAATATTCCATTTTGAATATATACTACACCTGTTTCATTTATCAATTCATTTGTCTCTGGACACTTTGGTTTTCATATCTTAGCTATTGTGATTAATACTGCAGTGAACATAGGTGTGAATTTATCTGTCTGATTTAGTGTTCTTTGGGTAAATACCCAGAGTGGAGTTAACTGGGTATTGTGATGTTTCTATTCTTAACTTTTTGAGGGGTTGTCACTATTTTCTATGTGCTTTTAGTAGTTGCCACTGACTTTGATTTGTCCATAGTTGTTTCAGTTCCCTAATCTCATCAGTTCTAAACATTATAAGCAAGATTTCAATTTTTAAAATGTCTGTTAGCTCTAAAAGTCTGACGAACCCCAAATGTCTGACTGGCATTCAGTAGGCACACACCAAAGTGGCAGCCCTAAATCTTAGGCACCCAGAAAAGACTCTACTCCCATCAACATCTTGCTGCCCAAACATCTCCATTTCACCTGTGATTTCTCTTGATTTAAATGCTCATTGTATTCAGTTTATAATTTTGTAAATGAATATAAAATAGTATACCTCTGTTTTCATTATTACAATAAGTAATGAAAACATTGTAGTAATGAAAACAAAGTCAAGTTTTTATAACAAATGAAATGAGAACAAAGCCTTATCTGTTAAGATTGTTAGAGAGTAAAACAGATACTTAGATTTGGAAAGGTGCCTGAGTTTTTAGAAAAGAATCAGCATAAGCAACAGTTAGAGTTTTGTCCTTAATCATAAAAATGAGTTTATCTGATACATGCTATTCTTTAGATTACTATATTATGCTGTACATCTCATGATGCTAATTTATTTCTAATTTGCTTAGTTTTGCTAGGTGTTTTTGGTCATCAGTGAAAAAATATTGAAAATTAATTGCATATAAAACACTTTATTGCTTTATAAAAAAGAGAGCATAAGTATTACCTTCATCTTTGCTCTGAAGAAACTTATACCTAAGGAAATAAGAATAAAATATTTAAATTATAAGTAAAAGAACATCAAAAATACATACCCAGCCGATCATTATCAGCAAACATAGCTTTATGATTATCCCTGAAATAAGTCAAAATTGAATAAAATCAAATTTATTCTGGAAAAGAAACAGGCCAAACTGTGTTGTTTGTTTTTTGTTTGTTTGTTTTGAGACTAGGTCTCGCTATTTTGCCCAGGGAACATAGGCTCACGTTTCCCAGAGTACCATGGACTCAAGTGATCCCCAGCCTCAACCTCCCAGGTGGCATGTGCCACACGTCCAGCTATTTTTGAGACTATGTTGCCCTGGTGGGTCTCGTACCCATGGACTCAAGTGATTCCTAGTCTTGGCCTTGCTCTGTAGGCTGCTGTTAAAGGTACACACCACCGTGCCTGGCCCCCGAGCTTATTTTTAATCTATTAAACTATTAATATAAATCTTAGGTTTCACATAAATTTTCTTACCTTATATTTGAAGGCATTTTCTAGGGAGTAGTCATTTCATAATTATGCATGATAGGACATTTTCTCGAGTCTGATGTTTAATGTTCAGAAACTCGTTTCCAGGCATGCAGCTTAAAAATCATTTTATTCCATTTTGAGTCTCTTGCGGTCTTCTATTTTGTTATTCAGAATATCAGAACACTGCTTGATTAGTGAATTACTGATCTATTTGCTTTTTTCACTTTTTACAAACAAAAATTGTTTTTCTTTGAATAATCCAGGAGTTAATCCATTTTTACTTATGTAAATTCTCTGTTATATTAGAAGGCAATTACCTAACAGCCCTGTACATACCATAATTTTCTCATTTTTTAATGAGAAAAATATGTTCCTTTTTCTCTTGGTTAAAATGTATTGCTAAATTTTTTTTTCCTTTTGTGTTTATATAACCAAATATCATTTCTATTGACTTCTGCTATTTTCCCATCAGGTGTAAAGGATTTTATAATCTCCTTCAGGTTAAAAAAAAAGTAAAAATTTCCTTATCATATATTTCCATATTTCCAGTGTCCCACAGAATTCTGTGTTCCTTCTCATTTTTTTTCTCGTACCCTGATTTCTTATAGGCTTTATCCTAGGTTAGGAAAACTCCCCCACTCATTAAAATGAACCACTAAGAACTTCTTTATGCCAAAAGATACTTAATTGGGCTAAGATGAACATATTAAATTTTGGTTGAGCTAAGTCTAGGTTGAATTGGTACTAGCCATTGCATGTTTTCAGCCCATGATGCTACTTAATTGGCTTTACTTTGTAGACATTGTCATTCATTAATACGTGGTGTCTGATTTAGCCTACTAATTTTGTGTGTCTTGGCTTATTCAAGTGTATTCTTATCTAGTTTATAAAGGATGGCCATGTAATACTATTGTCTAAGGTTATTTGGGTGCTTTTTCCAGCATAATTTGTATTGCATTTTTCTATAAAAGCTTTCAGATCCTTAAGAAGCATTTTTGATCTGTCTTTCTTAGACTTCCCTAAAGATTATAAATAACCACTGACTTTGCTCAAGTTTCACTTTTCTTTCCTTCCTTTTTGTCTCTTCTCATTTTCCATGTCTGATTTACTATTTGAATTCTTACCATTTGGCAGGTATTTGGTAAATGATTGTTGAAACAAATAAGACTAGGTTTTTACTAGAGGGATTTAGTGTAGTTCTTTTACTTGATGACATGTCTTGAACTTTATTTTTGTTCCTAGCACTTTGTCCCTGACCTGATTGTTACTCTAGATATGAACCTATGCTCAATTTGCTATGAAAATACTCTGTTAATTTTTTGGACTGCTTTTGCCTCCCTAAGTTCACTGCTATTCTAGATTTTTAAAAAATCATTATCATCAACCAAAATGGGTAATTGTCATTTATCAGATGAGATAGCTATTCTGAGACATCTATATTTATGAGATATTTATATTTATGTAACAGAATCCATTGTCACACTGCACAAGTGCCTGTCTTTACGACTTACTATTTGACTAAAGACTTAGGAGTTATGTTCTGATTAGGTACAGGGCCCAGTTATCTATTGCTGAAGGAAAGAAAACGCTTGAACTTAGAAGTGTATTCACTGAAATCAGTATTTCTTCCTAAATGCCTATGTTTAGAGGTCCCTGTATAACAAAGTCATGACAACATAAATTTTACAATGCAATAATTGTGTGGCAGTTTTATTGTAGTAATGTCATCTAATTAACATGTCATTATAATGTAATAAAAACAGTGTCCTTATTAGATTTTTTGTGATACCAATCACAGGTAATCTTTTTTGTTTAAATATTACCTTTGCTGTCACTAGTAAGGATTATGCATAAAAAAATCACAAATATTAAAGAAGCCAAAATCCATATCTAAACCACAATTTTGATTTTGATCATGTGTTTTTGGCTAGTCTTGGAGTACTTAATGTTAAAATGCTTTTTACCTAAATATCGCATATTACTTGGAATTCTTATGTGGCCAGCCTTAATATTTTTGTAATTGAGCTTTATCTTGGTTTATCTTAACAAAGCTGAAGTGTTAGTTATCTGTTCACAGAAAATTTAACAAACCAAACGGCACCTGAACACATATTTATTTGAGCATTAGGTAAAATATATATCAGGTAGCCCCTGAGCCGTGCTAGCCCCTGGGCCATAAGTAAGGAAGAAACGTCTTAGCAATTTCCCTTTATTTGAAAACTTCACAGCCTGGCTTTTCTTTTTACAGACCTGTAAGCAAATTAATTAAAATTCATTATCAGTACTAGAAGGTGTGGAGACCTGAAGACAGTCCCATCGGTCTTCCTGGACAGTCTTGGAGGCTGTTCCAAGGAGGTGACTGGTGTTAATAAGTCCTAATCATATATTTTGTAAAACTAGGAATAGGAAACATTGTATATATACTGTATTCAATGAAAATAAAATCATTTGGTATGTTAAATATTCTCCCTTTATTGTTAATATAAGTGCTGAGATACACAGGCTTAAAATGGGGAGAAAAGGTAGCTTTGTACATTCCATAGTCAGTGGAAAGCTTTTTTTTTTTCCTTAAGAAACATTGCATTTGAGTTGAACATAGGTAATATTCATCCCTTTAAATTTCAGTTCTTAGCTCTACAACCTGTAGCATCCAGTGGAAATATTTAAATAGTTGAGTAACTGCCTTAATATTTATTTGAAGTTTTGAACTTTAAAAAATTACTAAGTTCTTAAGTGCAGTTTACAATCATGTTCATGTTCAAGCTCACATGTATAATTTACTTAAAAAGGGTTCCTTTTTTATTTCTTTAAAATTATTAACTTCATGAAGCGTTAGGAAAGTATTTTAATTATGTATATGTACATTTACATAATAAACAATTATTGCAGATCTTATGTACAAAGAAAACAAGATTTTCATTGCTTGTTCTCTTCTGTAATCATTTTGGCTTCATAAGCTTATGAATAAATACCACTTTTTACTGTTTTCTTCCTAAAAAGATATTTTTATGAATGTGAACTATAATAACAATAGTTGTAAATGAAACTTGCATATATTATTCCAACAAGTTCCCAGAAATATACTAAACTTAAATAATAAAAAGGATAAATCAGGATTACAAAGTTATGAAATCTTTAGTTGCAACTGCTACCATGCCTTGTTTTTAAAAACATATAGCAATACAGATTTATTTGCAGTTTGGGGTTTCTCTTTTCAAAATAGTATGTATTAGTATATCATTTGATTTATGATAAATTGCTGTTCTGCTAAGTATTTCATTTTGTATTGTTAGGATCTACAGCTAGAATATGGACAAGGACACCAAAGTAATTACTTTCTAGGTGCAAACAAGTAAGTAAAGTTATTTTTAAATTAAATTTAAATTCAAGAAAAATTAAATTGCTGTAAAAATATTATTTTTTTTATATTTATGGTAGCAAATTGCATTTGATAGGTATTTTTACTATGTTCTTCACTTTTTTTATTCCCATCTTGATAATCACTTGGTTAATAATTGTCATAATGAGACAAATTTTTAGGATCAGAAAAAACTAAGTACAACTAAAGTATATATTTCAACAGTTTATTTTATTTTATTTTTTGGAAAGAAATATGTTTATTTCTTGTTTATTCCTTGCAAAACTTGTCTTGGTACACTGATATATCTCCCAGTTGTGTTGGCTTTTGAAAACAGGTGGAAATGGTCACTCTGTTTGGAAACTTTTATCTTAACTTTTAGATGGTTAGTCTTTCAAAAAAGTGGATTGTGGTTTAAATATGTCAGTATTTTAAACAGCCATCGGTTAGGCAATGATTAAATCCTGAGGTTATTCAAGTCCTCCTTTATACCAGGCTCTGTCTAAGTGGCATGGAACAGTGGTGAAAAGCCATCTTAAAAGGTGGAACACTTTAAGTTGTTCATAGGTCTGAGTTAGCAAAATATGGGACTAGGATTCTGCTGTTTCCTATGGATTATCATTTCCTGAATTCATGAATAACATTATCAAAGCTCATTCACAAGGTAATACTGAAATCTCCTAACAATGTTATTTTAATGTTACCAGAAATACTTGAAATTTCAAAGTATAATTTCAGTTTTGATAGAGGTCGAGATGTATATGCACACTCATTTTAGTTGAACAGTTGTACAATACTGATTAGATATAAGCAGCTCAAATTTAGAGATAATGCAAAAGTATGTCTTTTGACTTTATAAACTAAGCATATTTTTAACTTATTTTTTACTCTCCAAAAAGAAAAGAGTTTGACAACCTAGATAAATATATTACCTATGATTTAAGCGAAGGATCAGTTTAAATATACTCTGAGAATATTTCCTTTTTTAATTAACCATCTCTATGTTTCTTAAAGTGGAAAATAAGAATAAAATTTCCCTGGTAGAAGAATGTAATTTTATTAGTATAGTAGCTATTTGCTGTTTATCATTTGTCCTAATTAATTGATGGACAACAAAGGGAAGTTTGTATTATAATAGGGTTAGCAAATAAAATTTTTAATGTGTTCTCTGTGTTACTTTGTCTAAATGTGAGATCATCAGTTTTAGTGACATTGTTAGAAAATTGTGATGTATATATTAAGAGGCTGGATAATTTGAAAGTATTTCACTTAAAATTTTTGGTTAATTTAAAATACACTTTAAAATTACATACTTGCAAAAATGAAAAATATATATGGCTCATCACTAAATGCCTTTCCAGATTCCTTAGTTCCTGTTGTCTGGTGTTTGACCGTTAGACGTTTTCATAATATGTAGTTACCTTGGCTAGGTAAAATGTTAATAATTTGCCCAACCTTCATTTTTTGATTAATTGGATCCCTGCTTAAGGAACTGTATTCTATATAACGAATCACTGGCAAGGTAGGTTGGCCAAAATTTTAACCTTTGGCTGTGTTTCGTGTACAGTTGTATACATACATGTGACATGAGCATGGATGTAGCACTTCTTTTATTGTATTGATATGTCTGCTTTATTCTTGTGATCAGGCAGTGTTTTAAAACTCACAGGATTCCCTGCTTTCTCCATAGGTGATCAGGCAGACAGATTTCATTTTATGGGTTTCTACCTATCCAGACCATGCAGGAACTAAGAGCATTTTTGTTTTTGACAGAAAGCTTATGTATTTTAACTTACTAGGTTGTTTTCTTTTTAACTGTGTTATCATTGGGGCCAACTTTTCCAACCATTTTAAACCAATACAGTATTTTTTTTTTAAGTCTAAATTCTTCCTTCCTCTCTCCCTCATCCCATCCTCCCCTTCTTTTTACCTACCTTTCCTTCCGTCATTTGTTCCTTTTGAAAAGCTTTCAAAGGTAAATTTTCTAAAGGCATAAATGATAATGAAGACTCAGTTGAATCACACAGTTCCTGGCAAAGTTGAGTGTAAAAGTGAATGCTAGATCTGGAGTCAGAACTGTCTCTTCTTCTTGTAAGCTGTGTGACTGAAAATATTACCTCAATATTCTCTAGAAAAAAATGGGAGTAATAGTACCTGTCACATGGTTCTTTTGGATGAAATGGAATAATCATTATAAAATGTTCGGCACATTTAGGATTTAGTAAGTACTTATTAGTTGCTCTAATTTGTAGTATATACTCAGTAAATAATTGTTGATTGTAAGAGCAAAAGAAAAAAGTGAATAAAAAATGCGTTTTGGTTTTAAAGAAATAGGGAATTTGTTTGATTTCAAATAAATCCAGGACAGTACTTACAGATCATTTTGAGCTAGTTAGACAATTTTGAAAGACTTTAGTTTAGTAACCAGCAACATAAATTCCTTAGCTAAATCAAATATTCAAAATACTTTTTTTTACTTCTCTTTGTTTTTTTTTTTTTTACTTCATATCAGCTTCTCCACGTCACCAATTTAATCTGTTCCCCCATTTTCTGTTTTTAAATGTTTTTCTCCAGATCTCTTAGTCATTTTTTTATTGAATTGGTAATTTAGTACATGAGGGCATCACTTTCTTTACTATCTAAAAATTCCATGCAAAGAATCCAAGTAGACTAGTGAATAATGCATTTTATTGTACAGCACGCTGTCTTAGTGACTAATTAGATCAGTTTCACTTAAAAAAACAAACTGCAGTGCTATCAAGATATAGTATTTATTATAAACAGACCTTTTTTCAGTTTAGCCACGTTCGTTTCTATTGTAAAACCTGAATAGCAAATTGTATATCCTATTTAAGTAAAAAAAAAATTAGATTAGCTCCTTTTTTCAGGTCCTTTCATTTTGCTTTTCTCTCTTATTTAGAAAACCTAATGTTCTCAGCAAGATTTTTCTTAAAATATGTGCCATATCAGTCAATTAAACGCAAAACTGAAGACACATTTTAAATTCCCCTCTTAATTATTTTAGAGTCCTATTACTCTCTACTAAGAAAAAGGAATGCCTCTAAACTGCTGTCATATGCTTAAGAAAAGTTCTTTTCATTTTCTAAAATGACTACAAGCCCAATGTACAGCTGAGAGAAATTGTATTAAATTTAACTAACTTGTCTAAAGCAATACTTACTAAGTTTGGTTCCAGGATTCTTTCACAATCTTGAAATTATTGGTGATTCCAATAAGATTTTGTTTATATGGTTTTTCCCTGTCAATATTTGTAGTATTGGAAATGTAAATGGAAAAATTTTCAAAATATTTACTTAAAATGGTGTCCTTATTTCATTTCATCATAAATAACCTTGTATGTATTTTAAAAAAATCCTCCCCATTAAGTGCAGTGCCTTCATGGTGCCTTCCTTATAATTCTACTTGATTCCTGTGTGTCATGTGACTTAAAAGCTGCAAACAATCAAAATAAAGAATTTCATACATACAGTGAAACGCAGCAAACCTTTTGTTGTGGCCTACTAGTAACCTTTCTAAGGAGGATTTTTTTTTCTTCCTGAAACAAGAGTAGTAAGAAACTACTCTTGTAGTAGCATTGTTTTGTAATTTTATAATAATACCTGGCTTAATTGAAAACAGCTGTATTCTCATATTTACTGCCAATCTGTTATGCCTCTCATATATCTAACAGTCTATAAAACTTCAGGTTCATACTTATTGAAAGAATTACAGTAAAACAAAAAATGCAGGCTTTAGTTATGAAAATGGTTTTGACCTTGCCTACCTCCTACTGGATGCTAAAAAAAACTGGTGTCCCAGGATTCTTGGACCAGCTTTGCTAACAGTTTAAAGAAATGTCGTTTAGTTAAATATAATAGAGAAATCACTAATTTGCTCTAAATTACTCTTCCAAGCATTTTACATTAAATTGTAAACATTGCTGTTCACTAGATCTTCAGAGAAACACTGTAAGGTAGTAAATTGTTGTGATTCCCATTATACGGATATGGAAACATCAAAGTAATTTATCTAAGTCAGTCGCCTATAATGGCTGAGGCAGCATTCAGTTCAGACTGTCTTTGCTTTAGACAACACCTGTCACTGTTTTTTGTTTGTTTGCTTGCTGATCTGCCTCAAGATAGAAACTTCTGTCTTCCTAGAACCAACTTGATGAAGTTCATGAATAAGATAATTTGCCTGAAGGCCCTCTTCAGTTTTTGTGTCTGCAAACCAGGGCTTGCAGCTCTCTTATGTTCTTTCTGTGTCACTTATATTTCTAGATTCATTACTTTGTCACTTTTTAAAACTGAGATTTTTATTAACTCTGCCCTAATTAAAATGCAGAGTGGCTAAAAGTTCATTCTATTTATTGTTTATACCACATCACTATACCTTTCAGTGTCTCTGGTTTTGTTTTGATAACTCTTAAGGGCATTTTCCCCCAATTGGTGTATATAAAAGAGAGAAAAATTATTAAGAGGTACTACCTTAAATTTTTAAGGAGAGTAAATTTTCTGTTGAATCACTTTTATCCCAGTATTCTACCTGTAACCGTATATCTCTCTATCCCATTAGCTTTAAAAGAAGACTATTGAGCTTTTATGCTTAAAGAGTATAATATAGGAGGTATGCTGCATGATTTGTAGGGAAAAGAAGTAAGGTAATTTCAGGAATGCCATAAGTTCTCTTTTACATTCCTGAAAAGCAAAGTTTTATAAATTGCTCCTAATGATAAAATCCTCACACCTGGTCTGATACAGGCTTAGTCTCCCAAAAGTGTAAATGTGTTTGCCAGTACACCACTGGAGAACAGATACTTCAGGTAAGTGAGTGTCTTCTGTGAAAGCAAAGTGCTACTACATTCATGTATTCACATCACATGCATGCATGCTTTCGCAGAGAGATCCAACATGTTGAGTTTCATTTTGTAGGATTGCCTGAGAGCATGATTTTTTTTTTTTAAAGTGTGTCACCTTCCTTATTTAAGAAAATAATATATATATATATAGACATATATATAACTCCAGGTGTCAGGCAAAATATTCCAGGTAAAATTTGAGTCCTGGAAACCCCTAACTATGACCCTGCAATTATTGTTCTGTCAGTCCTGTTGTGACATTTCATGGTGGGTTGTCTTATGTTTGAATTAGTATTTTTCAGTAATTTTTTTTTCATTTATAGCACATGTATAAAAATATTTATAACAGAAAATAGGGGTATCCTGTTAAATACAACTTTAATTGTGTAGAGATGACGGTAGCAAAATTTCAGTAACTAGAAAAGGTAATTTTTTTTAAATTACAGGTAAGGTTAATGATAAAATATATATATATTTTCTTGCTTTGCTTATTGTTTACTTTTTTTTTTTTTAGGAGTCTTTTGAAATCTGTTGAAGAAGAACTGCATCAGCGGTAATTCTGATTTCTAACTTGGCTTATATACTTTACACTTTGGGCCATTTTTATAAGTGTTTGCCCTCTTCCATGTCACATCATCCAAGATTATGTTGTTGGTTTTAAATTCTGAATCTTATAAAAATGTGGAAGTAAGCTTCTGTCTTGAAGTAGCCATTCCTGCATTTTCTAACAGTCGTAAACTGTTTTGGGAAATTTCGTCCACTTAGCACTGATGGAATGATCCTTCTTTTTCTTTAGAGGACATGTGGCACATTTAGAAGATGATGATGGAGATGATGATGAATCTAAACAGTGAGCTTTGTTTCTACTTTTGGTAAAAGAAAATTGTCATATGACCAGATTTCATCAATCTGGCATCTAATATTGACAGTGATGTTAATATCACTAGTATATAGTATCATGGGTTGCACCACAGTGTCTTTCCTTTTCTGCATTCTACTTGTATTAGTCACCTTGCATATCCTTAACAAAATATTATAATTGGGTGTCTTAAACAGTAGAATATTTTTCTCATTCCCCTCTGGGAAGACCAAATTCAGTATGCCAGTTCAACTCCTGGTGAGCAATTTCACCAGCTGCATTCTTAGTCTGTCCTCACATGACCTGGCCTCATTATGTAGACAGTTTTCTCCCTCTGCTTATAAGGACACCAGTTTCATTCCATTAGAAATTCATTTTTATACTTCATATAATCAGAATCATTTTTCAAAAGCTCACTCTCCAAATTCAATCACATTGGAGCTAAGACTTTGACATAAGAATTGGGGCAAAGCAGAAGGAAGGACACAATTCATTTTGTAGCATTTTTTGGTACCATTGTACCCCAAAATGCATCATCTTAATGCATGCAAAATATATTCACTTCATGACAACAGTTCAGAAAGTCTTACCTCATTCCATCATAAACTCTGAAATTCAAAGCCTCATGTAAGCATCATCTAGACCAACCTGAATCATCTTCAGAATCATTTTTATTTTTTTAAAAGTTAATGCACATGCTGGGCGTGGTAGCGTGTGTCTGTTGTTCAAGCGTTGGGAGGCAAGAGGCTTGGGATTGCTTGAGTTCGTAGGTTCAATACTACCCTGGACTGGGCATGGTGACGCAAGCCTGTAAGCAGCAGCCTAGGAAGCCACGATGGGGACCAGGGATCGTAGTTCGAGTCCTACTCGGGGCAACATAATGAGACCTGGTTCCAAAAAAACAGCTGGGTGTGGTGGCGTGTGCCTGTAATCCCACTACCTGAGAGGCTGAGACTGGGGATTGCTTGAGTCTGCGGTACCCCAGGCAACTTAGTGAGACCTATCCTCCCCCCCTCCCCCCCCAAAAAATAGTAGTGCACATTAGGGTAGCTCTGTCCTTTTCTGTCATGTTCAGTGAATCCAGCAAGCTTCATTCTGTCTTCTCTCTTTAATTCACACTGGCACTGTCTCTGTTGGTAGGTAATATTCCTAAACTCTTTACTAATAGTCCAACCACACTCATCTCTTTAAAGAACACATAATGGTTCTTTTTTCCCTAAAATGTGGAAGCTGAGAATTTCCAGATTTCAAATTCTGATTGCTTTTTGTCTAACAATTTAGACATTTACCTCTCTCTTTTCATTTTGCTGTAAACGGAATGAATCCAACTGCTTCAACACATTGCTTAGAAGTTTCCGTAGCTAAATACCAGTTTCATGACTGGGAAGATCTACCTTCTGCTATACACTAACACACGAATACAGTTCCTCCAAGTGCTTTTTTAACACAGAACGCCTTCCCTCTAGTGTCCAATGATGTGTTCATCATTTCCATCTAAGACTTCAAAATATGGCATTCAACATCCATGCTTCCTCTTTTTTAGCATCCACTTTTCTATCAACGCTCTGTGATTATGTATTCTGTTAAGATGGGAATTCTCTCCAGCTTTCCTCTTTTTCTTTCTGAGCCATCAACCAGAGTCACTCACTCATTTCTAGCATGAATCTTAAATTCCCCCAGTCTGCACATTACCCAGTTCTAAAACTGTTACATTTTTTAGGTATTTGTTACTACAGCACCCCCACACGCCATCTAATTTAACAGAATCTCTGCCATAACAAAATATCAGACTGTGTACTTGACAACAACTTCTCACAGTTCTGAAGACTGGGAAGTCACGGGTCAGGTGCCCACCACTCAGTTCCTGCTGTGCAGTCCTCTGCTGCGTTGTAAGAGGACCGTGTCCTCAGTAGCTTCTCCTTGGCTTGTGCACATGCACAAGAATAGAGGGGGAGGAAAAGATGACTTCCTCTTCTTACAGGACCACCAGTCCCATTTGATTGGTACCCTACCCTTCTGATATCATTTAACCTTTAACCTCCTAAAAACCCTGACTCCAGATAAAATCACCGTCATTTAGGACTTTAACATATGGAATTAGGGGAGATGTAGTTAAGTCCATATCTCACTAGTTTATAGCAAAGAAATTTGGTATAAAAAAACTAATAAAGGCAACAAATATTTCTTGTAGTGAATACCATAAATTAGAATGATAGTTACTATAATCACTACTACAGCTGCAAACAGGTTTGTTATGTGGATGATTACATTTCATCTGTCTTAAATATCTTGGATCAAGCTTGTATTTTTAAAGGGGGGGGATGTTTTCACTTATGTAAACACTGATACTTTAGTGTGTGTTTTAAAGACAGGTATAGTTTCATGATAGAGTAACAAGGTCACCTCACTGCTGTGAACATAGATGTTTCTTCTCACTGTGCACTACCATTGGATTATGTTGCTTTACCCACCTAGCCCTCCATTTCCTCATTTGAGAAGTTTATTTTCAATCATCTGTTTAGTTTTTTCTACTAATTTAATCCTGAGTTGTAATAAATCTTAGCTTCAAATCAAGTAAAAAGCAGCCTATAAATTCACAGAGCAGATATATAATTTTGATTAGCTTTCTCAAAGATATTGCATATTTAGTAGTAAAGATGAAGCTTTCATTGTGACACACTTTTATTTTTCTCTGTTTTTAAATTATGTTTATGGAAATAGTATTGACTACAATACTGTGTTTCAGGAGATTAGGTCCAGACCACTACAAATGTGTTCTAAAATCATACCTACCACTAAAGCACCATAATCTCCTATCACAGACCTTTGAGCTTTCTCCTTGACACACTTTTATACTGTACCATTTTGCTGTTTTTCCCTAAGCAGTTTTGCTTGCATTTTTGTTAACTGCCTTTTAGTTGGTATCAACTACCTATAATTATTTTTTCCACTTTCAGTTACAAGATAGTGTTTGAAAATAAAAAAGCCGCTCAGTTGTTTTTGAATAATGCTTAAACAAGTGGACCACAACAAATTAAAAAACTCGATATAACAAAAAGAACCTGCTGAATGGGAGAAAATGTTTGTTACTCAATTTATTGGTTAAAGTTTAATACCAAAATACATAAATAATACATGCAGTTCAACAGTTAAAAAAAATCCAGTTAAAAAAGGTACAAAAAATCAATAGGCAGTTTCCCAAAGAAGATAGATAGATGACCAATCAGTACGTGATGAAACGTTCAATCTCAATAATCCAGAAACTGCTAATCAAAGCCATTGTAAGAGATCAGCTCACATCTGTTAGAAAGGCTATTTGCAAAATGAAAATAAATATTACAGGTGTTGGTGAAGATGTGGAAAAAAAGAGAATCCTTGCACACTATTGATAGTGTAAATTGGTTCAACCACAGTGGGAAACAGTATAAAAGTTCCTCAGAAAATTAAAAATGAAGTTACCATTTGATTCAGCCGTTGTACTGAGTTTTTGTTTGACAAATTGAAAGCACTAACTCAAGATATAGCCACCCTCATGTCTCTGTTCACTGTAGCATTACTTTCAATAGCAAAAATCTGAAAACAACCTAAGTTGTCCTTTAGCATATAAATGGATACAGAGTGTAATAATATTCAACCAGAAAAAGGAATTGTGTCTCTTGGGACTGCATGAATGAACCTTAAAGATACTATCCTTGGTGAAACAAATCAAACTGAGAAAGACAAAAATTGTGTGATACCACTAAAACCAGGCTCATAGATTCAGAGGATAAATTGGTACTTGCCGAAGGCAGGAGTTGAGAGATGGAGGTGGTTGGACTGTATAAACTTCTAGTTATAAAAAAATAAATAGTTGCAAATATTTTATGGGGATATAATGTATGACATGCTGAGTCTAAAGTGTTGTATTTCATATTTGAAAGTTGTTAGATCGTGAAAGTTCTTATCACAAGATTTAACAAGATCGTAGTTCATAACTGATGTGAACTAAACATCTATTTCCCAGTATATGCAAATGTTGAGTCATCATGTTATATATCTGAAACTAATAAAATGCTAATGTCAGTTATACCAAAAATTTCTTTCCAATATAGCAAACATTTCACAAAATATTTTGGGAAAAAATCCTAATTCATCTTAGAAAAAGATCATTGTTTAGACATGTTTTTCTTTAATATTTTAATAATGATTTATTTGTAAAATAGAAAATTCTGTCTCTAAACTTTTGTTTTAGTTCAACCATGAAACCAAAAGTTCCACCTCCTTTGCCACCAAAGGTAGGCAAATTAATTTTTCTGTTTGGCATGTGAGAGGGCGAGGGAGGGGAGAGGGGAGAGGGGAGGAGAGAGACCTGCTACTTTATTGCTGTACTAATACCTTACTCTGTAGCTTATTTTCACTTGGCATTCATAAGGAAAAATAACTAGAAAGTTGCTAACCATATTTAAGTAGATGATAAATTATTTTTATCTTTTTATAATTATCCAAGTTATATTTAGTTTTCATTCTAAATAAATTATAAAAGTTGTACACTGGAAATGATTGTATTAATGGGTTAATATGCTCACTTGTCTTAGAAAGCTCCCATTTCCTTCAAAATCTACAATCTAGTAGTTGATTTCCTGAGAAATGGGTAAACGGTAATTCTCGTCACAGAAATTTAATTTTCAGAAGATATTCTCAGAATGAACACATATCCTGGTTTACGAAGGATAGCCAGCAAAAAATAAAGTAAAATAAATATGCAAAATGAGACAGTAATTTTTAGAATTATTTTAGTGACATGTTCTTTTGTCAAACAAAAGCATAATAATCTCAGCTGTTGCCTTTTTTTCAAGATAAAAAAGTGAATTAATATAGATAATAATAGACATTTATTTGAAAAACTTATGTGCATAGCAATTTTTAATTATAAAATGAACTAATTATAAAATGAACTGATATAAGGCATTATAGGTAAGAGTTGGCATCTGACCAGTCTTGTCATCCAATTTATATTATTACTGTATGTAGCTTTCATTTTGTAATATTGAGAAAACCATTATTCACACACAGTAAATATCACTGTGCTTACTTGTTTAGTTTCATATGTACAAACATACAGAGTTCTGTTTCAAATAGATAAGTGCTGATCACTTGATGAATGAGGGACATATTTACAAACTCTCCAGTCCTTCGGCCTTTGGAGGTTTTCCCCTTTCTGCATTTCTCTATTGTTCTGTTAGTGTTCACCAAAATGATATGGTTTTAATTGAAATCTTCTGCCCTCAGACTGAAAGATTAATAAGGATTTATTCTTGTAAAAAGCGGATCAGACTTGATAAAGATTTAAACCTTGTTAAGTGTGATGTTGAAATAAAATGAGACTCATTTAAATTGGAGAACAGAAAAACTGGAATATTTTGACTAGTCTAAGTGGGAAGCCTTGTGAGGAGTTAGAAGAAAGACATAGAGACACCCTCACCACCTTTTTTTTTTCACAGCAGCATAACATAAGAAAGCATTTTTAGAATACATTTTAAGATAATTGACTACCTTGAGACTTGGTAAACATATTTTGAAATGCTCTGGTTTATGATAGTATTTACAACAGGAAAATAATTTCATGCTAAATCATTGATCTCCTTTTCTGTATTATTTCAGCCTAAGTCCATTTTCATCCCACAAGATACTCATTCTACTGAGGATGATAATCAAGGAACCATCAAGAGGTGTCCCATGTCAGAGAGCCCAGCAAAACCATCCCAAGTACCACCTAGACCACCACCTCCCAGATTACCTCCACAAAAGCTTATTACGTTAGGTAATGGAACGTTAATGATACCAGGATTTCATACCATATGGAAAAAAAGTGGAGGAAATCTGTAAGAGATTGGAGAGTCCTTTGAGAAGGGGAAACAAAAGTCAGTGGTTATAGAGAGAACTGCTTTTTTGCCTCATGGTGTGAGATGTTTTTATAACATGATTGTATATGACCATTTTGGGCTGTTTGTCCCTTGTTTTCCTTTCATGCCTAGCCTTCCCTCTATCAAAGACTTTGTCATGCCAAACTCATCATTTATCTTTAGTTTGGAAACAAAATTCATAACAAAGAAAATGTCTGGTTTTTAGGCTACCTCTTTTCTAGAACAGGAGAGCACTACCAATCAGTTTTTACTTAATCAGTATATATAGATAGATAGATATAATTTTTTAAATAATTGTCTATGCTAAGTATTTCCTCCAAATTATTATTAGAAGATGCTGTTTGAACAACGTAAAAGTTCCTGTGTATCGTGCAAAGGAAGCAATTTAAAAAGAGAAACTGAAGTTTCTTAGATTGATATGCTATGAGTTGCCCTTTTCATGAAGTAATTATGTACTAAGTATTTCTTTTCTGCCTTTTTTAGCACAAATTTGTGTACTTATATACAGCCTAAATTTAAATTTACCTGTCTGCCAAAATTAGATAATATTACCCTTATGCCTATTATAGATATGACTTTCTTTTAATACCAAATGCTCCGATCAAATGATCCCAAATGAAGGATGAAATCATCCCAGACTTAATAGTTTTCTTTCCCACTTGATAATTTTCTAACTATAAACTTTCATGAAAATCAATTCTTTTTCCATATGTATAAACATGTCCTACTGAAGGAAATGGAGTGAACTCCTCCCAGTTAAATGGTGAACGAGATGGTTCATTATATCAACAGCAGAATGAACACAGAGGCACAAACCTTTCAAGAAAAGAAAAGAAAGATGTACCAGTAGGTATTTTATATTCACAAACTCTGCTTGTGTTTGTTTCCCTTTTTACTATTAAGTTAGTTTTACACTTCAGTTTGTAAAACAAGCAAGTGTATGCTTTTATAGCTTATTTTTGTACTTTATACATACTTGTATTTTATTTTTATATATTTACATTTAATGTTTTTAATATATTAGTATATTTACTACCTCTATGTTTTAGCATAAATATGGTAATAGCTTATTTAAATCTTTTTAGATGACTAAATTTTACTATATAAACTTGAAGGGTGACTTTCTGTGCTCCAGTTATTTAGACCCTTATGTTATATAGTGCATTATAAATAAAGCATGATCTTCTGCATACAGTTAAACACAAGTATTGTGTTTCTACAGAAAATAGCTATTATTTTCTGAATAATTAATCCTTGAAAGTTTCCTTACAATCACAAAAATTTATGGAAAGAAGGACATGAACATTAAGCTACTACCCCAACAAATTTCTAAGTATAGATAACTTAGGAATGAGAAAATTAACATTAACAACTAGTCCTGTTTTAAACATTATTGTACTATGTCATGGCTGCTAAAACATAATTATGTTCTATAATATTATATTTAATCTCTGTTCTTTGAGATTGAAAATATTAACTATTTCTAAAGATTTTACTCTTGATCATCAGAAGACATGTTGATACTAGACCTTAAAGCCTCAAAAAGTCCTAAAGCTCTCTAATTCAGCAGATACCAACAAGATCATTAGATGATAGTATTTTTAAAACTTTTTGTTTACTAATATCTGTTATTTTATATACTTATAATATACCTAGTATGTTATGTACATAAAACTGTAGTTTTGTGTAGTATCAGCATTGTTAGAAGCTTTTGTATTATATCTAACAGTTAAGATTTTGCTGTAGAATGACATTTTTAATAATTCAGTTAAGATTTTTAACTACAGTTATCCACTATAATTTTATTAGGATGTTTTTAATAAAAATATATTTGAGTTAATCTAATTTAAATCCTATATTTGAATTAATCAAAATTTAAAGATTTAGCTGGGCGTGGTGGCGTGCAAATGTAATCCAAGCACTGGGAGGCAAGAGGCTAAGGATCTCTTGAGTTTGCAGGTTCAAGACTGCCCTGGGCAACAGTGAGCCCTGGTCTCAAAAAAGCAACTGGTGTGGTGGCAGGTACCTGTAATCCCAGCTACCTGGGAGGCTGAGTCTGGGGATCACTTGATTCCGTGGGATCCAGACTACCCTGGGCAGCATAGCTAGACCTAGTCTCAAAAAAAAAAAAAAAAAAAGGTAACTAGGTTAAAAAGGGGAATGACAATTCACAGAAGAGACAATAACAGCTAGTAAACAGTGTTTTAAAACTATTCTGGAATGGAATTTCTTAAAACAGGTTAGAGAGGTTGCTTTAGATGCTAACAAAAAAGAGTCTCAACCTTCGTAACAATAAGGGGCATGTGAATTAATGAGAAAATATTTTTTACTGATCAGTGTGTCTGTAACACTATACAGAACCAGGATTCTCATGCATTGTTGATGGGTGGGATGGGCACTTCAGAAAGGTTTTAAGTATTCACTAAAATGTAAACAGTATAGACCCGTATTCTAGGAGTTTGATTTCTCATAGATACCCTAAAAAAAATTATTCACATTTTGCATAATAAGGTATATGCAAGGGCATTCATTTCTGCATTGTTGTTAGAGTAAAAAGTTGGAAATAACCTTAATGTCCAGTACTTATTAAAGAATAACTGAATAAAGTAGAATTTATATACACTGTGCTACACTTAAAGCAAATGAATAGATCTATATTTACTGATACAAAACACCATCTAGGACCCAGCAGTAAGACAAGGAACAAGTTGATAAACAGTGCAACATCCACAAAAATAGTATTTTCTGTGGAGACATGTACATACCAAAAGTTTGGGAGCAATACGCAAATACATAAATAAATACATAGTAAGTCCTCACTAATGTCATAGATAGATTTTTGAAAACTGACTGTAAATGAAGAACATAAAATACAACCAAGTACCTGAATAAGGTCATTTATTCATTGTCAGCCAGAATTTCTTTTTTCTCATTATCATTATAAAGAAGTAGTGTTTGAGAATCTCCTGTAATAACCTAGAGAAAGATTTGGAAGGACACACGCTAAATCCATTTTGAGGGGGTCAGATACTAGGAAGAAGTGTAAGAACTTCCTCCCTATATATATATGTCATATTTTCTTTTACAAAGAAAAGGTATTTACGTATTCTATTCAGATACATTTGTTGAAATACAGAATTGTTAAACAACAACAAAAGCATAATTGTGCATGTGTTCTTTCTTCTAGAAGCCTATAAGTAATGGTCTACCCCCAACTCCTAAAGTACATGTAAGTATGAGTATCAAATTGGTTGAGCTTTCACACTTGACACAATACAGTGGTATATAATTGTTTGAATATATACCTTTGGATGAAATTTTGCTAGTTAGAATCTTCATTATTATTGAAAATAATCTAAAAGATTGTAAATTATTAATGTTACAGCTGAAAAGTAGCTTTTCAAAATAAAGTTATGATAAATTATACATACTTTATTCCAAAATATGTTAATATCTTGTTTGCAGCTATTTTTGAAGAAATGTGAAAAAGGCACATGGATATGATAGGAAGTATAAAATGTAGGTATGACACATTTTTCTAACATGATTTCACTTATCAGAAACATAGACTCAGAATTTAAAAGAACATCTTGCCCAAATTATTTATTTTGCCTATAAATAAAACTAAGATCCAAAGAACTTGGTTCAGGATCACAAAACTCCACTCAAATCTAGTCAAGCTTAGAATTTAGATGTGCTGTATTTATTTGTTGTGGGCTTTGTCATTTGTTTTTGTTTGTTTTAACTCATGCTACGTTTCTTAGGATTAAAATTATATAATTATATAATCAGTGTAACTTTAGGTTATTATGACTTGAACTTGTTAGTGATGGTCAAATGATTATACTTTATCATCCAAAATTTTAGCTATAAAGGACTGCTGAGTCTAGCATCTCTCTATACTCACGCTCTCATTCATATACCCACACACACACACACACACACACACACACACACAATCAGAATGAGATTTCCTATTTGAGTACCAAATAAAACTCTTCAATAGGTATGCGGTTGACAGGGAAGAACTGGTAACCGTGGAAAGTGGAATACCAGATAAGATTAGCTATCTATAAAACAGCTTAAACTTAAAGGTGGGACTTACTTGATTGTTGTGTACCTCATTTAGTTGTTTGGATTTTTAGAAATTAAGTAATATTTTAACATACAAATGTTAGTATTTTTGGTTCACTGTAGTCAAACGATGTTTTCCCTAGAGTGCTATTTTGTTTTTGTGAGGACTATATTTCTGCTATAAAATGAAGTACAGTGCTGTTCTTCTGGCCAAATTTTTCTCTATTCTTTTTCTTCTCGAGTTATTGATAGGAAAAATGATTAAATGAGTAAGTTTTCAGTATTCTAATCTAAAAAATAATTGCAAAATTAACATTTTACTCTTTGAAGATGAAAAGAAGGTTCAAATGAGTGATATCATAATTCACTTATCTGGAAGATTTGTAAGTGAGTTGGCAAATAAATTATTAACCTCAAACCGTAAAGCTTTCTAATGACTTCTTTCTGGGAAAATAGTCAGATTGCATAATAAGACTTGAAAGAGAAGAAACCTCCTTCATCACTGTAACAAAGGCAGTGTATCACAAGACTAACAACCAATATGATATTCACTGGTGAAAAGCTAAAACCTTTCCTCCTGAAAACAAGACAAAGATGCCTATTGCCACTTCTTTTGTTTAACTTAGCACTAGAGATTTTGAGCATAACTACCAGCCAGAAACAGAAAGTAGAGAGAATTCAAGCTGGGAAAAAAGACATGGAACTATCACTGTCCACAGCCAAAATGGTATTATATATAGAAAATCCTAAAGACTTAAATCCAGAAAGTTAGTAGAAAAAAATAAATATAAAAAAGTAGCAATTAAGATCAGCATACAAAAAGTCATAGCTATTTTATGATTAATCTTTTACTGCAACCAACCAACAAAAACAAAAGAAATTTAGAAATAACTCCATAGGGAGTTGTAGGGGAGAAGAAAGAATTCATAAAGAATTAAGTATTTTTGGATTCAGCCTAACAAAGGAGATAAAAACTATTCATCAAGAAATATAAGAAGATATATTAAGAGTTAGAAATATAGGAAGATGGAAGCATATCCCATGCTGCTTAATGCAGAGAACCAGTATAATCAAAATGACTATCCTTCCTAAATGATATGCATATATAATGCAATCCCCATAAATATACCAACAATATTTTTCAAAGAAATTAACCAAAATATTTAAATTTATATGGAATAACAAAAAGCCTTCATATGCAAAAAAAATCATACTTCAAACTTTTCTATAAAGCAACATTATTGAAAACAATATGATGCTGGCACAGAGTAGGTCTTTGAATCAGTGGAATTACTTCAAAAGCCCAGAAATAAATCCACACACATACCAGCACCTATCTAAGAAAAAGCAGCAATGATCATAAATGGGAAAAGAACATTCTCTTTACTAACCGATATTGGGAAAATTGGAAAACCACTTTAAAAAAGCTGAAATTTCATTACTTGTTAACCCTATATATAAATATACACTCCAGATGCATTAAAGATTTAAATATTAGATTTACAACAATAAAATTCCTAAGAAGAAAGCATTAGCAGTATTTCCATGGTATCAATGATGAAGATATTTTTGTAACTTGATTCTGCCCTACACAAAGTAAACAGAAATAAAGGATTGCCTTTGAGAAAAGGTACATTCCTCCCATTTGCAACAACATGGATAGAACTGGGGGGATAATGCCAAGTGAAATAAGTCTAGGGTTGTTAAAGAGGCACAGTGAGTAGACTGGTGGAAGACTGGCTGCCTTGGTGGTGGTGTAGTGACCTGCATCTGTGGAGGTGTGAGCCTGTGCCTCTGAAACATACAGTGTTGTAAACAAGTGTTACCCCCCCACAAAAGAAAAATGCCACCATTTTCAACAAAATAGATATTTTGAGAGAATTATGTGCAATAAAGTCAGAATAATGAAGACAAATACTGAACATTTATATGGCAGACAATTCAATAGCATAAAAATTGACAGACATCAGTAAGCAACCTTAGGACTTTGATGTTAAAAGGGAGGAGAAAGGGGAATTTTAGATAAGGGAATACAAGCATTAGGTTTGGGAAAGAAACAGGTCTGTATTAAGACTGAAATATGTCTAAATTTCAAATTAGCTGTACCTCTTTCACTTTGTAATATTAAATAATCAATGCCATCTTTAGGTTTATAAAACCAAATAAAAGTTTCTGCCTCTGGAAATTATGATTTCTTCCAGGAAAATACCTTGTTCTTGATGTGGAACGGTAGATAATACTTTCACATAAACAATTTATTGTGTAGAATTGCTTATTACTACAGTTTCATTTATTTGAAAAAAAAAACAAATGACTCTCCGATAAATTATCTTATTAGTTCACAATCATTGTTATGTTTGTGAACTTTTGTGTTACCACTGTCCAGCAAATTACTTGATATATTATTGGTTATTCTTTGTTCTTTCAGATGGGTGCATGTTTTTCAAAGGTTTTTAATGGATGTCCCTTGAAAATTCACTGTGCAACGTCATGGATAAATCCAGATACACGAGGTACGTCTTTGTTGTTTTTCCAATTATTTTTTAAATTGAACTATGAAACGACCCATTTTGTGAATATATTTCTGAAAACAATTGATTTTTCAAAGGTGAATATATTTCTCTATGTTACTCAGTGTTAGAGTGACACATAATACTGTAGTTTCTCTATGTTGTCACCATATCAATATGAAACATTCTCTTTGCCATCCTACTTTCCTTTAAAAGTTTCCTTGCTGCACAGTCACTCAGTATCTTTGGTTTTAGACAGACATAGCCATTGTTAGAGGATTCAGGGCCTAGGGATTGCTTTACAGGAACTCTCACCTTAAAAGGATTCATAATATAAGTAATTGTACTTATAAAGACTGCCTGCATTCTCTCACTATCTTAAGATCTATCTCTGCAAGAGTTTATGTCATATATCCACCAATATTAAGCGTAATTACTAGTGTAAGAATGCTCTTTGCATTCAAAGTTGCTCTCAGCATAGGTCAGCTTAGTTTTGAGAAGTTCTTGGTCTGTTACTTTATATTGTAAAATAAAGTCAGTCAACCATGGCAAAATAATATCTTTTAGAAGATATTGAGGACAGTCATCCAAGTTTCAGTCTTTTTAATAAACAGTAGTCACATCCTGGTTTTTTGATGTTAGTGCTTATAATGACCATTTTGAAAAATTATTTTGAATTTGTATCAACTGCTCTTGTATTTCTGCTTGTTGGTTACACATAACCCTTTCCTACAGGGTTTTAGAAAAGAGGCTACAGACTCTGCCATTCCTTAGCATCTCTGATGAGTGAGGAATCCTAGCATGTCACTCTTCAGAACCTTTTTAATTGAAAGTTGTCTTTACTGATGTGAAGCTAATATTTACAGATAACTCATTAAGAGTGTCTAACCAAAATAGCAAGATAAAAATTATTTATTTTTATAAATAAATAATTTTTATAAAATAAAAATTATTTTAAAAATTATTAAAAAATTAATAATTTTTATAATCATATCAATTCTTTTTTACATCTTATTTAATTTTAGTTTATGAACCTTTTAAAAATATTTTTTAAAATCAAAAGTATATCAAAATCAGTGAATTTGCTTTTGTTATTTCAGATCAGTACTTAATATTTGGTGCCGAAGAAGGGATTTATACCTTGAATCTTAATGAGCTTCATGAAACATCAATGGAGCAGGTAAAGTTATTTTGTATTGTCCTTTTTAACTGTTAAGTTACACTATGTAGAAGTTCATTTCTGTGATTTGCAGCCTCTTTTTCATGAAACCTTTATAGAGCACATTCTGTCTCCCAGTTACTAAAGACACATTTATAGAACTGGTCTGTTCTCTTAAGGAACTCACACTCTGATGAAGGAAACAGTCACATAAAGCAGTAACTTCAGCAGTCAGGGGTAGATATCACAGTAGGAATGAGTACAAAGAATAGACCACTGAGGTGGTATTCTCTAGTGCCTCCTTTAGGGAGATTAGGAGGCAAGACATTTGAGAAGAATTTTAATAGTGATGAGTAGAAGGTTGCCAGACAGGCAGAAAGAAGATAAATATAAAGGCATGGAATTATGAAACAGCATGACAGCTATGGGGGACCATGGATGGACAATTTGGAATATAGTATGAGTGTAAAATAGTAAAAGTATACAGAACTGGATAAGTAGTCAGGTAGGCTAAATCCCAGGGCTTTGTTGTATTATGCTGCCAACCAGATCTCTATTTTATATCTTTTTGCAGTCTATCAAGAGGCTAAAGATTATCCTCAAAATGTAAAGATATCTTGACGCAGGGCCCAAGGTGAAGAGGACGGGGGGGGGAAAGTGGGATTTGGAGCTATAGGAACACTTTTGAATGTCACAATAAATGAGGGAAAGTTTGGCATTTAGTTCCTAGAGACCAAGAATACTGAGCAACTACAAAATTGATAATGTGGCTGGCCGTGGTGGTGCGCACCTGTAATTCAAGCGCTGGGGGGCAAGAGGCCAGGGATCACTTGAGTTCATGGGTTCAAGACTGTGCAGGCAATGCCGTGAGACCTGGTCTCAAAAAAAGCATCTGGCATCTGTAATCCCAGCTACCTGGGTGGCTGAAGCTGGAAATTGCTTGAGTCGACAGGATCAGGACTACACTAGGCAACATAGCGAGACCTAATCTCAAAAAAAAAGATGATGGTGATGATATTAATAGCTAATACCTACATAAAGCTTACTATGTGCTTGGCATTGTTTTAAAATTCTGTTCACATATATTAACTTCTTTAATAGCAAAGTCTCAGAAGCAGATACCATTATAATTCATTCATATGACCTTTTAGTCTGATACACAGTTATAGTGTATTTTCAAATTTTAAAAATTATGTGGCACCACCACATTCTATTTGTTTGGGGAAATAGGTGTTTTATCGAAGTACATTTTGCTAATAAGTGAACCTATCAGATTTTATTTAGAATAGATTCAATTTTGTTTATCCCCTTTTAGTTACACTGTTTCTTTTTCAGAACTATCATTGTGACTTCCTGCTTTAGTAATGTCCTTGGAGACCATGCTATGTTTCATCATTCTCTCCATTCCCTACTCTCTTCCTAGTCCATTTGGGTAACCTATTAGGAATTGCCAGAGTAAACCCAGCAGCAAAGCTTGTTAAATCAGAATGCTTAATTACAAATGTGGTCAGTGGTCCTCAAACTTCAGTGTACATCAGAATCACCTGGTTAAAACACAGATTTCTGGGCCCACTTTCAGGACTTCTGCTTTATTAGGTCTGAAGTGAGGTCTGTGAATTTACTGTTCCAGTAGCTGCCCAGGTGATGTTGATGGTGCTGATGCACCAACCACTTTGAGAATCGATGAAGTATCTTGCTAAGAACTGTTATTTTTTCCCCCTTCCCCTTCATAACTGTGTTAAGAAATGTCCACTTTCATCATAAATACAAATCACTTTCAAGCTTCCATGTGTGCCTTTCCCTTTTCTCTACTAGATTTCAGCAATGAATTATATATTTTACATAAATATAATTTCTAAGTCTTCATCATATTCTCTCACACTTTTTTCTATCTCTTCAGAAGTCATGCATGCCTATATGCCTAGATGGACCATTTTGGGGGAAGTGCACAAAACAATCTTATTTGTCTCAAAACTAAAATAAAAGAATAACTGTTGTTTGAAAGTGTCCTCCTAGCATAGTTTGGGATTTTATTCTCCTTACCAAAAAAGATAAAGATACTTAAAATAATTTTATCAGGTTGAAGCTTAGATAATGAAATCACATTGCTCATTTTTTTTATTTCATATCAATGTGTATTTATGTATATCTTGTTTAAGAGCTCTAAAAATGAATTTTTCTTAAAATTGCTTTTTTAAGGGCTGGTCTAATAATACCACAGCTTACCTGGTTATTGTGTAAATGTTTACATTGCTATTATCTCTTATCCTTGATAAACTTTGTTGTTGTTGTTTTTTCTTTGTCAGCTGTTCCCCCGAAGGTGTACATGGTTATATGTAATGAACAATTGTTTACTATCAATATCTGGTAAGTCTTTTAGTTTTTAAACACTTTTATTTGTTCCTCTTCATGTTACTTGTTTTTATGTCATATTTATTTTTGTATGCAGGTAAAGCTTCTCAGCTTTATTCCCACAATTTACCAGGGCTTTTTGATTATGCAAGGCAAATGCAGAAGTTACCTGTTGCTATTCCAGCACACAGACTCCCTGACCGAATACTGCCAAGGTATTGAGATATTTGACTGTTTCCATCCTTATAAGTAATGTTAATGATTCATTCTCACAGTGATACTCCAGAAATTTTTGAAAAAGCTTTTAGTCTAGATTGTAGAACTTGTGTAATGAAAAATGGTAAACTAATATAATTTCACAATATTATAAGGTATTTATCACATTCTTTTTTAAAAAAAAGCATCAAATAATTTATTTAAATATAAATTTTACATCTTTGTAATTCCCGGGATTCACCCCCCCCACCCTCTCCTGATCATTCCCCCCTCTGTTGTACCCCCCCCACCGGGAGTTGTGTACTTCAATTTGGTTGTTAGCTTTTTGTTGTTGTTGTTTTTTACTTTTCTTTATAGCTTTTTGTTTATCTTTCCCAAGACCCATATAATAGTGAGACCACTTGGTGTTTGTCTTTATCTTTTTGACTTGTTTCTGCTAATATTTTTCTAGGTGTGTCCATGTTATCATAAATTCATCTAATTTGTCATTATTAATTGATGAGTAATATTTCATTGTGTATATATACCACATCTTTTTCATCCATTCATCTGTTTTGGGACATTTGGGTTGTTTCCATGTCCTTGCAATTATAAATAGTGCTGCAATAAACATGCAGGCACAGGTGTCCCTTTGTACCCATACTGAGGTCTCCTTTGGGTAGATTCCCACAAGAGCGATTGCTGGGTCAAAGAGTAGTTCCATTTTCATTAGTTTGAGGGTCCTCCACACCGCTTTCCATAGTGGTTGGACCAGTTTACATTCCCACTAGCAGTGTAAGAGCGTTCCTTTCTCTCCACATCCATACCAGCACTTGTTGTTGCCTGTATTTATCACATTCTTAGAAAATTTTTCTACTTTGTAACTTCCTTTTACATCAGATGTTTCCTTTCAAAAATTTAAGTCTGTTTACCTGAAAGTTAAAATTAGTTTTTTTCTGTAACTTGCTGGTGATTTTACATCACACAGTGCTTTTGACATATGTATATTAATATATTTAAAATCAATTTTTCTTAAAGTATAGGTTCTCAACTGAGAAAATCAAAATGACCTACTGAAGGTTATTATGTCATAAAATAATTCCTTAGAACTTTCAGTTTTCATAGATTTTTATTTTTTTAATTTTTCATTGTGTAATTATTGTACAATATTGGTCAGGTTTGCATGGTTGTATTGTACCCCTTTACCCCCCTTTGCACCTTCTCCCCCTGTGGTCACTCCAACTCTTTTTGCTGCAAGTTGTTGGTCTATGCTTGGCTCACTGGTCTTTTCTTTTTCTAGAGCTATGTCCCTTTTTCCTGGGTGCAGATTTGTGCTCCTGGACAGCAACAGATAAGGCTGCTCAGATATCTAGGAGTAGCTAGGAGGCAGATAGTCAGGCTGAACACGTTTGGAACTTGTGGTGATGCACTTCTCCAGGATCCTTTCTGTCACATGTTACTGCATTTGATACCTTGTTTTAGGAGTGCAACTCCAACCAATGGCAGCGAGGCGTTCTCTGCTGGGACAGACTTCCCCATGTGGTTGGTCAAGCTCCTCTCCTCTCTCTTACTAGTAGTTCTGCCATGGAGCCACAGCCACTCATTTCCCCCCATTGATTGGTAAAGAAGGTAGTTTCTTTCTCTTTGCACATTACTGTGAGCCTGGGGCTTGATTCCCGAGTGCCAGAGACAGTGCAGGCAGGTCACCTCAGTCGCTGGTTTCACCTTCCTGTCTCAGTGGTTCCCAATACAGTACTTGTCCCACCCAGGTGGTGAGTGTATCCTGGGCTGTTATTACTTCCTTTCTTCTGCATTATATCTGCAGCTGGAGAGACTGGATTTTTCCTTCCTAGTACAGGTCTATTGAGGTTGGAATAAACTGGAGGGGATCCCCCCCCAACTACCACCACAGAGGTGATAACTTTCAGAGATTTTTAACGCTATCTTTTGGTCATTATGGTATTGTACCTCATTTGTTGGCCAAAACCACTTCTGAATCTGGTACAGAGTATATTTTACAAAGACATTATAATATAATCATTCTTTCTTTGCAAAATAGACTTGTAAAGCAACTAATGTAGAACCATAACTTTCAAGCTTGAGAATGATCAATTGCTGAGTTTACAGTATAACTATGATTTCCCCCCCCTTAAGTAAAAAAAAATTATGGCCAGGTATGGTGGCTCGTGCCTGTAAGCTTCAGCCTATGAAGCGGCCGGGGCTAGGGATCACGCTTTGAGTCCCGCCTGGGGCCCGTAGCAAGACCTAGTTCCAAAAAAAGAGCCGGGCGTGGTAGCGTGCACCTGTAATCCCAGCTACTTGGGAAGCTGAGGCTGAGGAGTGCTTCAGCCTGTGGTACCCCAGGCAACGAGAGCCTGTGGTTCCACAGGCAAAAATAACGAGACCTAGTCTCAAAAAAAAAAAAAAAAAATTATGAGAAAAAATTCATTGCATTCTTTTGTCTTCATAAAAATGAATTAGATTGAATTTGATTGTATCTTTTCATGATGGTTCAGTTGCAAGTTGAACTTGATTCCTGCACTGTACAGAACCATCTATAATTGGAGTTAGGTATATTGCCCCCTAGAACTAGGCCCTAGAATGGGACTTCAGAGCTTCTTTCCTCTCATATATTTTTTTATCTGCCCCTCTTTTTCTCTCAGCTGCCACTTTGTGCTGTGTTCCTAACTGTGTATAACCTGTCACCTTCCAACATTTAAGCTTGATAATCCTAAATTTTTGTGGGCATGAGAACTAACCAGCAAGCTTTAAAAGCATATTTAAGATATAAGTAGAACCTGCAAGGAATATGGCACATAAACTTTGATGCATTCATTTTTTTGGTCAGAATAGAGAATGAAAATTTCATTATTTTTTTTGTCATAACAAAGACCTTTTTAATGCATTTAGTTTTAGCTGTATTCAGTTCTCCAAAATTTTATTGAATGTACCAAATGTGCAGGAAGCACAAAACTGGTCAAAACTTTGCCTCCAGGCTTATTATTTCCAGTATTTTGTGACCGTGCATCTATAGTGTTAGGAGCACCCACCCACCTGTCCTTCCCACTTCCTTCAATTTCATTATCTGCCATTCAGTTACTAAATATTCTTAATTCTCTCATTTATTTTGATAGGATATCTAAAAACCTTTTTTGTTTGGTGCTACTTTACCTGATACGACTTTCTTTTACTTTATATATAAGTAGTAGAACTATTTCTTCTACTAGCTACAGTACTTCTTTTGAGCAATCTCATAATGCCTGATGATTCTTATTCTAAAGATAGGTACTAACTTATGTAGCTTTTGTGTAAAGCCTAGATTTGGAATCTAGGTAGACTTGATCAAGTCCTGGATTATTATTCACTTACAAAGTCTGAAATCTTAGATAAATTGCATAACTTCTCCCAAGTAATTCTTCTAAAAAATAAAAGGCACTTTGGTTCAAGTGATTTGGTTAAGGATGTGAGGAATTTTTGTTTTATTTTTATCTTCATGAAAAACCAACATATAACAAATGGGTGTTTTTATTGTTATTAAAAATAATTATTTACAAATCGAATTAAAAATTTTTAATAGAAAGTCAAAGGGGGGCCGGGCATGGTGGTGCATGCCTGTAGGTGGCAGCCTAGGAAGCCACTGCTGGGGCCAGGGATCGCGGTTCGAGTTCCACTGGAGGCACTTAACAAGACCTAAGTCCCAAAAGATTAGCTGGACATGGGGGCATGCGCCTGTAATCCCAGCTACCTGGGAAGCTGAGGCTGGGGATTGCTTGAGTCCGTGGTACCCCAGGCAATGTGAGCCTGCGGTTCCACGGGCAAAATTAGCGAAACCTAATCTCAAAAAAAAAGTCAAAGGGAACAGTGAGGTCTTTACAGTAATTTAAAATCTAATTCATACAGGTTATTACTTGCAAATGATAATGGTCTCTAAAAGTCTGCTTTGAAAACTCATTGTACTGTCAGTTAAACTGGTTATGAGGAAAAGTACACATGAGAGTATTTTTTTTTTAAAGTTTGAATCACTATGAACATTGCAAAGGTTCTTTATCACTAAATTGCTAGCAGTGTGACCTTGAGGAAATTACTAACTCTAAAACACAGATTTCTATGCTATAACTTACCTTGTGGCATATCCTTTAGACAAGATGACCCAAAATCTGTGAATTCATGACTTACAGTAAAGATTCGGTGACTGTTAAGACTACTGAAACCTACAATTATTTTGTTTTCATAAATATAAATACAGTCATGTAAAGCATGCCAAAGGTTAAAACTAGAAAGCCTTAATGTTACATGTTTAGCTATTTCTCAGCTGCCATTTGTACAGAAGAATGTCCATCGTGATAGTCAAGATTTTTCTGGGTTTGTTGGGGATTGTACTGAGTATCACACATTTGTTCTCCAGTTTTATCTTACCAACATAGCACAATTCTGATACTTTTTTTTTGAAGGTCAACAGCATCTAGTCTGTTGCACATTTATACATTTAAAAGAAGCATAAATCTGTAAGAAATGGAGAAGTTTAATTTGAAGTTTGCACAGCTTGGTGCTGTAGCAGTCTCAAATATATTATTATTTTTCATTTATAAACGACATTTGAGTGTTCATTTTTGTAGTGTAAAAAATAATTTTAAATGATTTTTACATATTAAATTTGAATTAGTTGTTTGTAGGACCCCCAAAAACATCTTCGCAGAAAATCTGTATCCTGCTTTTCCAAAGTGAAAAGATAGAACTTTTAAATTAAAAATTCTTAAAAATTGTTTTAGTGGTAAGACATTACTCTTACATAATTGAATTTGTTATAAGTGCTATATATCTTTTTCCGGTTTGTTGGTCATTTTTTAAAAGAAATCACAAGGTCATATTTTTCTACAGTCTATATATCTTACAACTTTATCATTTTAAATCTGTAGACTGTAGTTGTTTGAAAGAGATAGTGATCCAATTCATACTTTTTTTAAAAAAAGGAAAAAAAACCCTATTATGCCTATACAATTTTTGAATAGCTCATCCTTTCACCAGTGATATGTAACAGTTTTAGCATCATATACTATGTGGATGCCTATGTGTACATATTTTTCATTTCCATTTAGGAAATTTGCTGTATCAGCAAAAATCCCTGAAACCAAGTGGTGTCAGAAGTGTTGTGTTGGTAAGTACCCTGTTCGGTAGCATGTTCTCCTGTTCTACAGACTGAGTGAATGTTTCTTATGAAGTTACTGAAGTTACTGAAAAGCACTGCTTAGCAAGTGCCTGAGAGATTGCTTTTGTACATTCGATGTGTATTTTTATGCCTTTAATATATGAATCCTTTGCTTCTCGTGTGAAGTTTCTGCTCTCCCTTTCATACAATACTAGCCTAAATTTTCTTTTCCTTTCCTCATAACAACTAGCAGTTTTGCTTGCAGGTAGCAGGAACAAAAAATTCATTCCCTTATAAAATTGACATGGGAAGGGCTAGATCCTGTACTTCTAAAACACAGTGTTATAACAGTGTTATTTCAGTAACTGATTGTATAAAAAAGATTACCCAACGAGGGGAAAAAAAAGAAATCTTGAGCTAATTCAGTTTCAATATATCTAAATCTA
This sequence comes from Uropsilus gracilis, assembly GCA_004024945.1. Classification (NCBI taxonomy): domain Eukaryota; kingdom Metazoa; phylum Chordata; class Mammalia; order Eulipotyphla; family Talpidae; genus Uropsilus; species Uropsilus gracilis. Next base: position 82,054 of record PVHY01000990.1, on the reverse strand, counting down.
TATTTTGAAGTTTGATTTCTTACTGCCTCAACTTTACTCCCAAAAACACCTGAAATACTTGTGCCTATATGTGTTATGAGTTTTAACACCTTCTTCCCACATCTCTTTGACCCTTCTTTAAGATACCTCAGCTAATTTCCTTGCTGCCATAAGACCTAAAGTCCTTCTTCCCTCCCCCAAACCAGCAAGTTCATTTGTACTAGCAAACAAAAATTGGGTAGATAATGAGGGGTGTTTTTGTTATCTGAAATAGTATTTCTTTTTACCCTGCCTTCCAATAAAAGAAATTGGTTGATCCCTGCAGATACTGTCATAATGACTTCATAAGAGAACTCACTATTTTTTTTTCCTTCCCAGTGAGAAATCCTTACACGGGCCATAAATACCTATGTGGTGCACTTCAGACTAGCATTGTTCTACTAGAGTGGGTTGAGCCAATGCAAAAATTTATGTTAATTAAGGTAAGCATGAAAGCCAAAGTCAGATGGGTAAGAAGTCAGAGGAGTAAAATTGATGTACATCAGATTTGGAGACAAGAGACTCCCACCAAAGACTGGTGGAGCCTGGACCCATTGTCGTGTCTGCATCTCGGTGTCCAAGTCTGAAAAGAGAAAGTTGTACAATGATTTGTTGATTCCTTTCTAGCCCTGATTATGTGATTTTTTTTTAACTGAAAAAAAATTGACAGTGATGAACCTTGTCTTTTTATAAAGCTATTTCATAATTTGAATTTTTATGTATGACAGGTTTCTGTGACAGAAGAAATCTTTATAGAAGAGAGCTATTTTCATTGTTTTCAAAAAGTAACAAGTCTTATTAGTAGTCTATGAAATTATTTGGCTTTTGTATCTCTGTGTAATATATTTTTGTTTGTTTCTCTAGCACATAGATTTCCCTATACCATGCCCACTTAGAATGTTTGAAATGCTGGTAGTTCCTGAACAGGAGTACCCTTTAGTTTGTGTTGGTGTCAGCAGAGGAAGAGACTTCAACCAGGTTGTTCGATTTGAAACAGTCAATCCAAATTCTACCTCTTCATGGTTTACAGAATCAGGTTTGTGACTTTTATTGCATTATCTGTCATTTGACAACAGTGTATAAGAACTTTAACTTGGAAAAATAGATGATGACTTATTAAAATAAATAATTCTTTAATTCATTTAAAACAGTTGATTGGCAGAGCATGTAAATTGGGAGCACATACACCCAATTCTTTCCGACTTTATTGAGAAGTATTTGACATATTGTATAAGTTTAAGGTGTACAACATGGTGATTTGATGCACACATAATTGCAAAATAATTAACCACTGATAGGGTTAGTTACCACATATATCACTACACAGATGTGGTGTGAGAGTGTATGTGTATGTGTGTGTTGAGAACCTTAAGATTTACTCTCTGCAACCTCAACTGTATAATGCAGTAATGTTTAAGTACACTTGTTTCTGGTCTTTTCTGTATGGGCTAGGTGTAACAATGTCCATTTTAGAAGGCAGTTTTTAGAGACCTGGCAAAGGGCCTTTGTGTTTGGGTACTTGGGAAATACTAAGGAACCAACTTACCAGTAAATATGATTAGTTAGAAGTTTATTGAAGCCTGGAAAAATACTCACAAGAAGAAAAAAAAAAAAGAAACTCAAGAGGGATTTGCATTGGAAAAAAGAATGATTGCATATGCAGTCACAGAAACCTGAGACAATTTGTATTCTTACTGAAGCCCAGAATTTGAATCAGCTTTCCTTTATTGAAAGAAATCATGACTGCCCCTTGGCAACATCTTATGAAGCTTCTCTTTGGCACCAACAGATTCTCTGTGCTACAATCTCCCATTCATCTTCCCTTTCAGACAGCTGGTGCACTTCTGCTTTCTGATTTTCCCTCCCGATTTAACAGCAAGGGGTTATTGATTGATTAATATTTTGTTGTCATTTAATTCAAGTTAATGTCTTTTCTCGAACTTTTTAAATTTTAAGTTTTTTCCTGCTAATTGTTGAATGACAGCCTCATTTCCTGACAAAGGAATTTCATATAGCTGTGGGTTCCTTCCTTTCAAGGAGCTTTTATTTATGATCTTTTCCCATCATGAAATCCCTTTACTAGAAATTGAGTATAACATATGTGATACATCCCTAGTTTTGAGACAATAGGATAGAGTGAGGGAGAGAGTTTGGCTAAAGGCTTCATTCAAATATAATCCAGTGCTTCTTAAATTCTGTTGCACATTATAACTACTTAGCAAGCATTTAAAACTCATTTTCTAAGCCCAAACTCCCCAGTTAAAAAAGGAATATCTGAGAGTGGTAGCCAGTCATCAGGTTTTTTTTTTTTTTTAAGATCCCTATATAATTCCAGGTTTGAGAAATAATTTTTATAAGCAGTTGCTACAATTTCCTTTTGCTGCCATTATATCTAGTAATAACAGACTGTTTTCTTGAACTAAAGTGCTTTGCACAAATGTGTTCAGACTCAGTTTTTGCCAAGTGAGTAAGTAGTACATGTCTGGTTGAGCTGGTTGAGCTGACCTATTGGAGACCTGTTTCATCTCCTTCAGAACCTGACTGGCTGCAGATGTACAGGTTTAAAATACATTTCAAGGTCTGTAAACTGGCAGTGAGTGGTTAGGTGTCTTCTGACTAAAAATTCTAAGTAGAAAGCAGGCAGGGTGGACCGGAGGTCAGTTTACTCGACGAGAAATGTGAGACCAAAAGTAAAGGCCTGCAACCGACAATGTCTTGGAAAGCGTGGGATGTCTGATGCTTCATGGAAAAATCTAGTCATTAAACATTTTCAGTTGGTAAGAGCTTTGATAAAATATTATAATAAAGATCATGCCTCTGGCATTTCAGTAGTACTTCCCACTATTCAAAACTCTTCAATATATATTAGCTCATTTGTACTTGAACTTATTTCTTTGACTGATTCTTTCGCTAAAGGGGTATGGCATGTGTTAGGCACTATCATACAGTGAAGTACAAAGCATAATCCCTGGCCTTCTAAACTTCATATCCTAATAATTCAGATAAGGCTTCCCACTGCAGTATGAATAAAATGGCATCACCAGTGCTAATGACAATAGTTAATGCTCTTGAGCACTTAGTTTAGTGCTTGCTTCACAGATTGACCAAAGCAGCCTGGCTCAACTGTACTTCAAAGTCAGAGGTGTTCAGAGGTTTCTTTTTTTATCCTTCTATGCTTTAGACAGTCACTTTTTTCTATAAGTTTATTGAGTTTTTTTTGTTGTAGATACCCCACAGACGAGTGTTACTCATGTAACCCAACTGGAGAGAGATACCATTCTTGTATGCTTAGACTGTAAGTTTTTAATTTATGTACATCTTATTTTAATAAGATTTATTTCATCTTAGTTTCTGAGTGCTTTATTTTTTTTCTTTAGGTTGTATAAAAATAGTAAATCTCCAAGGAAGATTAAAATCTAGCAGAAAATTATCATCAGAACTTACATTTGATTTCCAGATTGAATCAATAGGTATGTCAGTTTTGTATTTCGTCTTTGTGAAGTACTTAAAACAATTTATCTGAAATTATAAAAATATATTGCAGAGGACTCATTTTTTAAGACTAGAAGATACAGTGAACATGAGGTTAATAGCAGTTGTTTACTTTTTCTCTAAATTAGTTTAACTCTGCTATGTTATGTAATAAATTTTATCTTTTTACAGACAGTATTTCCAAAAGAAATAATTAAATACTATTTTTCATACCATGGTTATGAATTTTCATTTTCTCTAGACTCCTTTAGAGTTTTGCCATTCATATTTTAAAATTTAGTAATTAATGTACTCTTTTATTTTTGCTATTATGTCTGCTGATCAAAGAGTTTTGAGTATATGAATTCTCCTCTTCACCATTCTCACATTTTGTTTACCAAAGGCTTTTCTAGAGGCTTTTTGGCAATATTAGATAATATATAATACTTTCATGAAAATTATCATATATGAGTTCGTGCTGGGGAAAATGAATAACAATTTAGTGTACACAATTTTTCTGGTATAATAAAATAAGAATGTATGTATATGTGTTGGTAGACTTGATAGTTTTATAGGTGATTTTTTTATCCACCCTTGAAAGAAGAGATAATCCCTACCCGATAACAAACTATTTCATATTATAAACAAGGAATAATGAACAAATCAGTGCTCTAAACTGATAATAAAATTAAACAAGATTAGTAATAAAAAATTATCTGGTCTTATACAAAATAGATTTTTTTTAGAAATCTAAATAACTAGCAAATAAAATTTCATATCAAATCGTAGATATCTGAGAAAAGTAAGAATGACTCAGCATAAGAACATTGATTTTATGTATAAAGTAAAATTAAAAGGAACAGTCATGTAGCTTTAGTAGATACACAAAAAGCAAGTCACTAATGATTTTTTTAAAAAACTGTTTTAAAGACCAGGCACGGTGGCTCGTGCCTGTAAGCTTCAGCCTATGAAGCGGCAGGGGCTAGGGATCGCAGTTTGAGTCCCACCTGGGTCCCAAAGCAAGACCTAGTTCCATAAACATAGCTGGGTATGGTGGCACGCGCCTATAATCCCAGCTACCTGGGAAGCTGAGGCTGGGGATTGCTTGAGTCCGTGGTACCCCGGGCAACAAAAAAGAAAACTGTTTTAAAAGTCTTAGATACTGAAGAAATTATTCTTTATCTAGAAAAGTATTTAAAAATGCCATATATTTAATGATCAAACTAATTCCCATTATATTAGAGAACAAGATAAGGATGCTTCTGTCATCACATTTCAGCATGCTCTTATTAGACAAGAAATAGAACTATTAGGATTAGAAAGGAAAAGGTGAAAGACCCATTACATACATAGGTCATACAACTTTAAATAAATTACTGAATGAATAAGAGAGCTCAGAGATAGATATGAGCAACACAAATGAATAGCTTTCTAGTATAGCAGTGGTAAGCTGTAAAACTTTTGATAGGAAAAAAGTTCTCCTTGATAATGACAATAAAATCTGTAGAAATAAATGCAATTAGCATGTTAAACATGAGCTAGGATCACAGAAACTTATTTGAAAGCAAAAGATTTTAACAAAGCATTACATATGCCCATGGGTAGACTGAATATGAGAAAATGTCAGTTCTTCACAAATTTAGTACATTTATAATAATCTCTGGAAGGTATTTTCACCTGCTAAGCTGATCTTAAATTTCCTATGAAAGAGTCAAAGAGCAAGAATAACAAAATAAATACTGACAGATACTTGCTTTAATCTATATGGAAGCTCACTGTGAAGACAGCGATTCAGACTGTGAGAGTGGAAGAGCTAAGAGGGCTCAGAATAGACCCACTTATAAGTGGAAATTTGTCATTTATGTCAGGGAGAAATGTCAGTGATCCAGTTAGTTATCTGCAAAACACAGAATTAAATATCTTCACCAAATACACATGTTAAATATAAAAAGCATAACTAAAATTTTTAGAAAACATATGTCCTGTGTCCCATTTAGTCTACTTTTAGCTATCTGTGTCAGAAAATGTTCTGTTCATGTATTCAAAAAGATGCATGGCATTATTGTAATATTGTTTGTAAAAATAAAAAACTAGAAACAACTTAAATACTCGCCATACCAAATAAATAATAGAAGCTTTCAATATGAAGTTTACAATGATGTAATATAAACTTACTGGGTAGTGATAATAAAAGCATGCATGGGAATGATCAATACCAAACTTGTTAATGCTGCAGTGGGACCAGAAAGTAGACATAGGGAATACCAGCTATTTTTGTTTGTATTTAAAACAAAAATAAATAAGGCAAAATGTTAGAATTTGAGAGTTGAATGGTGGATACATATGTTTCAATGCTGTTATCATTTTCCATGTATTTGAATTATTTATTTTTAAATTTAGTCATTTTGTCCAAATAAAAATTTCTGTAATGCAAAATACTTTCACTGAATTTTCTTTTCCTTGCCAAAAGTAGATGTTATCTGTTTTTTATAATTTCAATGATAAAGATGCTATACTAATATAGAATGGCTGACATTAGTTATTAATTGAAATATTACTCTGGAAGATAGAAAAGGGATGAAATGCTTATCAGTTGAACTTTTGTACTATTAACAGTAACTGAGCTGTTCTTGCCTGCTAGTTTGCCTACAAGACAGTGTGCTAGCTTTCTGGAAACATGGAATGCAAGGTAGAAGTTTTAGATCTAATGAGGTAAGTAATATTTTTGAAAATTATGTCCATTAAGTAGTCATGAAATATCAAATTCAAATAATTTTCTTTAACTTTGGAAAATTTGTAATGATACAGGTGATACTTGAATTGCTAACTGTACTAATACTAACTATATTAAATCTGTTGATAAATAGTGTATACTTTGTAGCCACCTCTGTCTCCCTCCTTTCATTCAGACAACTTTAATGCATATATCTTATGTCATTCCAGATAATCACCCTTACATTCAAAACAGGAACTTCCAAAAAACTGATTTTCTTGCAGCTTTCCCAGACCACAAGAGTGCTGATTCTGTCACTATGTCCTAGGGCACCTTTTCTACTTTGTATTTCAAAAATAATGATTAATGTAGGCTGTAAGTTGAAGGGATCTATGTATTTTTGACCCCACCTTGATTTCTATTACTTGTTCATGTGACTTGATTCTTTGACCCCTTTCCTTTTATTCACCTTTAACCTGTATCTACCTGCAGAAATAATTTAACTCAAGTTATGTGACCTTGTCAAGTCAGTTCAATGTTTATGTGCTAGGGTTATAAACATGAACAAAACATGGTACTTGATCCTTGGCATATCATAGGCAAAAGGCACAGTGGTGCGAGCCTTTAATATCAGCCCATATAGTGAGGCCAAGACTAGGAATTACTTGAGTCCACAGGTTCAAGACCTGCCCAGGGCAACATAGTGAGACCTAGTCCCAAAAAATGGCTGGGGATTGCTTGAGTCTGTGGTACCCCAAGCAACGAACCAGGGGGTTCCCCAGGCAAAATAGCAAGACTTGGTCTTAAAATAAATATGTATTTATATATATACATATATATATATATATATATATATATATATATATATATATATAGGCAAGTGAAATCATCAAAAATTCTTCCAGTCCTTCAAAGCAAACCTCAATAGTAGAACTTTTACATTGAGCATTAGAGGAAAAGGAAAACCACAAGCAAAAAAATTAGAGTCAAGACACTCCAGGTTCAAGTTCAGCTCTGCTCTTTAATGACTTTTTGACTTTGACATGCTACTTAATTTTCATGGCCTATATTTTTTGATCTTTGAATTGAGGATAATAAAATAGTACTTATTTCCTAGGGTTGTTAAGATTAAATAAAATAAAGTATGTAAAGTGCTTGGCATAGTGCCTGGTAAGTATTCAAGAAAGATGACTGCTAGTATGTCTCTAGCAGTAATCCCCACAAGAGGGCTCAGTTCTTAGGAAGGTATTTTTCACAATCACTTGAGGGAATTGAGCAGGGAGAAAAGAATAGTCCACAGCTAATACACTAGGCAGTGAGAGGAAGGTATGATAGGCTAGAAAGGAATGGTTTTTGTTTTTCTGTTTTTTTAAAGAAAACATTTGCCCCGAAAGTCCTCTGAAAGACTTTTTCACATTACACAGGTAGTCCGTACTGAGTATAACTCTCTCCAAATTGTTATGTTCTTCTATAAGTCTTATCTCCAAATATATTGAATATTGAAATTTGGTGATGATGAGGTATAAATACTGGTATAATCTATTGAGCACTTATTAACTAGGTCCTCACTCATACTTAAATATTACATTTACTGGTGGATATACTCATTTTTCACAGAAGGCAAGTGATTTGCTCAGTGTCATACCTAGTTAATGGGAGAGCTGGATTAAAAACTCAATAATGTTTAACTTTAATTATTTCCTACCTAATAGACTTTCAGGTAAAAGGACCAGATCTTTACTGCTACAATACCCTTGCTTTTAGCCTCAACATATGTATTCTTTTTTGGCTTTTTGTTTGTTTTTGAGACTAGGTCTCTCTATTTTTTGCCCGTGGAACCACACAGGCTCATGTTACCTGCGGTACCATGGACTCACACAGTCTCCAGCCTCAGCTTCCCAGGTAGCTGGGCGTGCGCCACCACTCCCCGCTATTTTGGGGGGGACTAGGTCTCACTATGTTACCCCAGGCGGGTCTCAAACTGTGATCCCCAGTCCCAGCTGCAACTCCATAGGCTGTCGCTTATAACCATGTGCCACCGTGCCAGCCATAACATAAGTATTCTAAAATGAATCAAATGCTTTGCTTCTAAATTTTTCCCTTAAGTTTATAAGTTAACAAGTAAATGGTTTTCCTACTGTCATATTTTAAATTCTAAATTATCCGTAGTTTTCCTCAACTAACATTGTAGCAAATTAATGTCACATGTGCTTACTTAACAAATTAACAGTCATAAAGCAAAGTCATCTTAGGATTAATGTTCCTTTTCTAAAGAGAATTATAAATTAAATGCACATATATAATTTCTTACTTTTCATTTCACAAATGAAGTCTATGTTTTAATTGAACAGGTAACACAAGAAATTTCAGATAGCACAAGAATTTTCAGACTGCTTGGATCTGACAGGTATGAAAGAGATTGCATTATGTTTATAGTACTAGATGTATTCTGCAAGTCCAGCATGAAACTGGTTTCTTTTTCAAAAGAATTAAAATTTCTAACAATAGCATGTTCTTCATGATGTTCTTCACACTATAAAAATTCACAAGTCATAAAATTATAAAGCCTTTGCAAGTGTGCCTGACTTATAAGTAACAGGAATATATAGATCTGTCAGTATTAGTTTTGCACTAAACATACCACTGAAGTATGGTTTGTATCACAAAAAAAAGAAAATAGCATATGGTAACAAAGACAATTTTTTGGTTTTAGTGCCAGATGGATTTTGGGCCCCTATTTTGTTTTATTTTCTGATTTTTAAATGTTAGAATTTACAATTAGAGTTGTTCCTCCCAGTTATTCCTAATACATGTTTTCCTTGCTACTGGCTTTAGGTGGGAGGCTGTAGGCAGCAAAATTACTTCCTAGAGTTGGAACTAGCTTTAATCATAGTGATTTGCAAATGGTATCTGCCCACAAATGTAATAAACAGCATTTATAGAGAAAATGGGGGGGGGGGAACTTACAGTTTTCAAGAATAACTTTTTGTTCTATTTTTTATTTATTATTTTTAGGGTCGTGGTATTGGAAAGTAGGCCAACTGATAACCCCACAGCAAATAGCAATTTATACATCCTGGCGGGTCATGAAAACAGTTACTGAAAAAGTTGTGCTTTGACAGTTAACTGTAGAAAGAAAGAACACTACCGCTGCAACATTAATGGATGCTTGAAGCTGTACAAAAGCTGCAGTAACCTGGCTTCAGTTTCTTGTAATTTATTGTGGCATGAGACAAGATGGGGAAAATTTTTTTGTTTTAAGTGGTATGGATATATTTAGCATATTGAACCACACAAGTGCTTAATTCATCATTATGTAATCTTTGTACATATAGGCAGTATTTTTCTGTGAAACTTCATATTGCTAAAGACATACACTAAGAATTTATGTAGATAATGTACTTTTATGAGATGTACAAGTAAGTGTCTTATCTGTACAGATGTAAATGTTAATGAAAAATGCAATTGGGTTAATATTTTAAGAATTCTTTAGTACATTCTTGGGTGTGGCTGTATTACAAAATGGGATGCTGGCAATGAAACAGTACATTTAACACTATTGTATTTTTATTAAATGTAATTTAGTAATATGAATATAAATCTTGTAACTTTTAAAATTGTAATGGAGGCTGTAATCATTTTATAATCTTGTTTTTAATTTTAATGCAAGTACACTGGTGTTTATATTTGCACAAAATATTGATGTGTGATGTATTAAGTCACAAAAGTAAGCTGTGACATTGTCAATATGCATTTGGCTCCACAACATCTTTTCTAAATGTATTTGGATTATTTTCTTTGTGAAACCAACCAATTAACCACTTGTAGTAACTGGTCTTTTTATATTTAAGCAGAATCCTGTAAAATTGCTTGTCTGTGCTTAAAATGCATACTTTTGCAAAATTTTGAATCACAGAATAGCGGTACCGTGATGTAACACTGCAAATGTTGTCTGAATTACATATGCACAAAGAATCAATTAACATAAAGAGTCCACAGTAAACATTTCATATAATCACATTGAAGAACGATAACATTCCATAGAGTATGAAGTGGTTCAAATTTTTTAGTGGAATTTTTGCTTTTATTGGCCTTATTTTATGATCATTTTCATATTTCTTTTGATTTAGAGTATTAACACATGGCCAAAATGATTTAGTTACTACCTCATATAAACAATATAATGGTTACTACACATCACGGAAACTTCAGTTTTGGTTAAAGTCATTTTTTATTTTTTTCCAATGGAATATGTATATGCCAAGTTTCCGCAAAATGCACACTTTGGCTTTTCTTTGGTATTTGTTCTTTATATTTTAATGTGAGTATGTACACTAAGAACAAACTAAATTGTGATTTATGGTCTTCATTTATTTTAAATGATATTGCTTTAAAGTATGTTCCTGACTGTACATAGTGTAAAATAAACATGTTTTTTAACATGCTGTTGTATAGCATCTGGCTTAATCTGTATATAACTAGTTAACATTAAAATATATTAAGGAGAAAAACAACTATTCTGCATTAAATCCTTCCGTACCCATATTGGTCCCTCAGATCATTGTATTTTTGTTTGATCTGTGATCTCAGTTTCTTGAAAGAATAAAATTCACACATTTGGAAAAAGGGAGTTTTTTGTAAAATCTTCAACTTCCTAATAAAAAATCAATTAGGCATTCTATAGTCTTTGGGTTAGAGCAGGGTTCAGAAGACAAACTACATTTCATAGCCCAATCCTCCTCACCACCTGTTTTTATAAATTAAACTTTTTTGGAACATACCATGTATCATATCTACAACTGCTATTGTAGTACAGTAGCACCGTGAAAGAGCTGCATGCTTCCTGAAAACTATATCCAGAAGAGCCTAATATATTTACTAGCTGACTCTTTGTAGAAGAAATTTAGTGACTCCTGGGTTAGAGAAAGACATGGAGAATTTTGGGTAATTGCAATTCTAGAGGGAAGAAAGGGGAATATTAAATGGCAAGAACTGGATTGGGGTTCAGGAAGCTTTATTTCGCTTCCTAATACCCCTACCTCTGCTTATGACCTTGAATAATTTGCTTGGCTGTAGTTTTCTTGTTTGCAGTTATGACTTCTAAACCACACAGATGCTGCTCATCATAGCAGTTGTATAAAGTTATCACTTTTCTCAAATATTTTGTGACTTAGTATTAATGATCATCTTAAAAACACATCTTTACCAATATGGCATTATCATCATGTTAATGCTTAGTAGAGTCAGACTTAGGAGCATTTAGAAATATTTCCAGAAAATAAAGTATACAAGTGGTTGTGTCTTTCAAAGTCTTTTTGAAATACAGACTCCTGGACTCAGTCTTTGGGAGTGAGACCCTACAAACTTATGTTTATATGACATTATACAAGTGATTCTGGTGTACAGCTCTGCATGAGAACAATTGGCTGATGGTACATTTAAAGCACTGTAGCACTGTTTCTGAACGCAGTTAAAGGATCATATACTCAGGAAGAATAACCTTGGTAATTCTTGGTGACAGTTAAAAATGCAAATTTGAGGGCTTCATCCGATAACTTTTGATTAAGAATACTCAGAGCCACTCAAGTGTTGGAAATAATCCATTGCATTTTCACTAAAATTCAAGGTGCTTATTGTGACAGTTTGTTTTTTTAGACATAGATATTCAGGAGACTGAATTCTTGTTTCTGGGCCTTTTGGCATCATTTTGCTTGGTTAGTATGTTGCTTATTTCAATAGAGATCAGGAAATAAGGAACAAATAGTAGCATTACCAGAAGACTGTGTTCTGTGTAAAATAATGGGTAAACACCAAATATTACTTAAGAGAATATTATAATAAATGTGCCATATGTGTGTCTATGCCAGATCTTAGCCTATATGCTTCATAGATTTTCCCACTGAAACTCTATAACAGAAGAGTGAGGTAGATCTTGTCAATGCCAATTTGTGGATGAAGAAACTGTGGCAAAGAAAGTTTAACTTGCTCAAAGAGCCAAGATTTGAACTGGCATACTTAAAGCATAAATTCAAGCCAGCCGCTGTGGTCCACAGCTTTAATCCCAAGCCTAGGGTGGGAGGCTGAGACTGGGAATTGCTTAGCCCTGGATTGAGACCCACCCGGGACAACATAGCAAGACCTAGTCTCAAAACATAGCTAGGCGTGGTGGTGCGCACCTGTAATCCCAGCTACCTGGGAGGCTGAGGCTGGGGATCACTTGAGTCCGGGATACCCCAGGCAAAAAGTCAGCGGTTCCCCAGGCAATATAGCGAGACCTAGCCTCAAAAAGTAAATAAAGCATAGATTCAACTACTATGACTACGCTAAAATATACCATTCAGCTTACCTACTGCTCCCTAAAATATATTCTAGCATTTCCCCCCTAAAATTAGACTATTTTCTGTAGGAGTTGAATTTCAAGTTCTGATTGCCACCTTCTGCAACAAAATTAGCCTGTCGTTTTTTCTTGCCTTACCAAAAGGCATTTATTTCCTTACTCAAAGTATTGTAAGAATAAAGGGATTTGCATAAAATTAACTTTACTTTTAAAGCTTACTGAATATAAATGCTATATTTTTTGTACAATAATTATTTAACAAATTTTTATTGGTCATTTTTACAGTATATCCAGGTACTTCACTGACACTGGAGATGGAAAAGGCATCATTTCCAGTATTCTAGGAGCACACTTGGGTAATTAAAGATAAATGTAAATTAAAAGGCGATTTCAATTCTGTTTTGAGAAAAGGGAAAGCCTTGTGTACAAAGATGTGTAAATATACACCAGGTTATTGGTTAAGAGTAACTTACCGAGTGCAGTGGGGATAAGTCAGGGTAAGCTGCTGTACAGGCTAAAGGGTAAGCAAAAATGCTGTCTTGAAAAAACATTAAATGCTGTGAGCTTTTGATGCCTAGAGCAGAGCAACAGGGTTTGAAGTAGAAAATAAGGATAGGACTGATTCCAAAGAGCTTCCAATGAAAAAAGTAGTTACGATTGTCAATACTATTTAAAACTGCAGATCAAACACCGTGAAGTGAAAAGGTTACCTTGGGTGCATATATAAGGTGGTCATTGTTATCTTGCTGAGAAACTTTTTAATGAAAGCAAAAATGACGCAGAAATGGGTATATGTATTTGTCAATGTAGTGTTATGGAAGTGTAGTGTAGTGGAAGTTATGTTTGGTCTTGGAGAATGGAAATAAAGATTTCTGGTTTCGTTTTCTAAAGATTGGCGAATAGAGTAAATTTCTAAGTAAAGAAGGTAAGTGAGGAAAAGGGACAAGTCATGCCTAAGGGAAGAATGGACGTTACCTGACCAGGATAGGGAGTATTTTTATTTTAGAGCAGCGTCCATGCTATTTAATAGCGTTTCAGACTTCGTTCTGGCAACAAGAAGCATAAACTTTAGCAAAAATTAACTTTCCCTTGCACGGTGGCGCGTGCCTGTAAGAGACAGCTTATGGAGTCGCGGCGGGGTCTGGGGAACATGATTCGAGTACCGCCCGGGGCAACACAGCGAGATCTAGGCCCCCAAAATAGCTGGGCGTGGTGGCGCGAGCCTGTAATCCCAGCTACCTGGGAAGCTGAGGATGGGGGTTGCTTGAGTCCGTGGTACCCCGGGCAACTGAGCCTGCGGTTCCTCGGGCAAAAATACCGAGACCTAGTCTCAAAAAAAGAAAAAAAATTATGTGAATATTTACCTCCGAGCAACATTAATTACATGATTTGTTTGCTTGGTTTGCTTCCCCACTGCGCAGCAAACATGTCTGTTCGCAATCAGCACCTGGTGGACTATGAAAGGGCAGTTGTGATCGACCGCTACTTGTCACGGAAAAACCCACAGAAGTTTGCTGAAAATTATTTGGACAATCAGGGAGAGTCCAAGAGCAGTGACCAATAATAGTGTCTTCACCGGCAGGAAAATGAACTAACGCAGCGTTAATCCCTGTGCTTGCTTTGCACGTGCTTTGGGGGTCTTAGAAAGGAGCGCAACAAAGTATAGTCACAGTGTTAGGGAACGGGTAGTTCAACGGTTTCCTGGGAGCCTTCTTTCAGGACTCTCGGAGGAGAAGGTACTGCTGCTGCTCCCACACTCTGACGTTATGGGTACCGCAAGCCAGACGACGGAGCCGGGCTTCCCCTGCGGCGGCTGCCGCGGGAACCCGCTCCGGAAGCCGCGGCCCCGCGCGGCCCGAGCGTCCGGTTGCCAGGGAGACGCGGCGGCGCCTGGACTCGCGAGAGGCGCGGCGCAGCTGGGATCTGCGTGAGCGACCCGCGCCGGAGTTAGGGCGGCCGGGGGCTGCCTGAGAGGGTGTCACCGGCGCCCAGGTCAGCGCCGTAAGTGCGGGTGCCGCCGGCTGTGGCGGGCGTGCCCCCGGCGGGCCGGGTGGGACCGGACTCGGCGAGGGATGGGTGGAGAGACGTGTATGGTCTGGGTGGAAACTCCCAGATGAGGGCAAGTTCCTTGTGAGAAGGGCGCCCCGGCTGCCTGCCCCTGGGGTGACCCCAGGAACGCACGGGAATGGGTGGGGAGTGAGGGGTGGCAGGTGACTAGTTGCTCCCGCAGACCCAGGCGGCTTCCTGGGGGACTGGAGAGAAGGGAGGTCTGTGGAGAGGCGGGCGTGGGCGAGGCTGCGGTAGCCGGGAGCTGCACTGTCATTAACTGCAGGGACCTAGTTTAGAGACCTGGAGCGAGACTGGGTTGTGCCGAACTCCGATCTGTTTTTGCGTAGGTGTGAAATTTCGTGTTTGAGGCGAAGCTGCGTTCCTGAATTATGTAAATTACGCGCTCTGGTTTTCTGGGAACGCTGGGACTATCACTAAGACAAGTTTGTATGGAGATGGGTGTACTTCTGAAGTTCTGTAAGTCAGTGTCATGTTTATAAAGCAGATGCAGCAGAATAGTTTAATAGCCTGGTTTCCTCCTCGGTTTTATTAAATAAAAATAAACACATTGGAAACAGTAATAACAAACAGTAATAACCATGGATTAGGCCTCGGCTTGAAGAGGTCTCACCCCCAACCACCTCTACCTCATTGCTTACACCTCTCTTCACACGTTTAGAAAAATTTTTAAGGAAATGTGCTTTTGTTTCCCCACCCCATTTCCTCTCCATTAATTTTGCTTTCCTTCTTCCATTGTGTTTCTTCGGCTTTCTCGAAGCCTTAGGGTCAGCCTTGTGAAAGAGTTGTGGAAAGTAATCTGCTTTCTGGTGTGTTCTTTGTATATCATTTTGCAATTGCTTAAAACTATGGAAATTAAATGATCTAAATTTTTGAATATTTAAAAATCTCGACTGAAAAGGTAATGATCCACTTAACTACCTATTCATCTATTCCTGTTCTACTTTGTACGTAAAATTTATTAACAATCAAATGTTTATAAATTCTGAAGTCAGGAGATCCTGGAACTGAAAGGTATCTAACTTAATATTGATTACTTATGACCATCAAATGACTATGAAAAATATTTTCAACTAATTATATCTATTCCCAACCACTAGTTACAACATTGTTTGGTCTTGATTTCCTACCCAAGAGCTGTATTAACAAAATGTAATCATGGCCTCTGCTTTTTAAAAATAAGTTACATATTAGTGAAAAGAATAAAAGTTTGGTAGGACTTCAACAATATGATTGAAGATCTACTATGTGCCTGTCAGTGAGCAAACAATGAAGAGTCAGGTGTGATGTTTATAAAAGCATGTATGAGTGCAGAGAAATAGCCTGCCTTTGGGGATTTGAGAAGGCCAAACAGAAAACACATTTGAGTTGAACTGCAAAAGGAGACGAGAATTCCGTGTAAAATCTTCCAGGCAGTGTTATGATGAAAGAGTTGGAGACCCGACAGTGAGGAAGTAATGCAGGAAAGTGTCATTGGGAACAGCATATAAGGGATTATAAGTACCTCACTTGGAATTTCATTCTGTTTTATTAGAGGCTGGAAAATATTGAGGTGTGGTTTTCTGATACTGATACTTAAGAAAGATGTTTAGGTATGATGGGAATAGATATGAAGAAGAAAAGTCAATCGCTTTAGGCTCACCATATGTGGAGCTTTTAAATAACTTTGTGTGTAATTCCAAATTTGCCAAAATAGTACAGTGGACTTATACATCTACGTTGGCTGTTTACTTTGTGGTCCATTTGTTTTAGCATTTCCTTTGTGTGTGTGTTGGGGGGGGGGGAGGCGCTATAAAAAGCACATTTCCCCTGGGAGTATGTGACTTGGTTTATCGCTGGTCCATAATGGTAATACTACTGAGGCAGAGTGTGAGGGTAGAACTGCATCCTTAAGCAAGAAGTCACAGACTCAATTTGTTCTTAAATGGAGTTCTAACAGCTTGTCATAAATGTTTCTTAATTTGGTTGTTTTGCTATTAGTTTTAAGATCCTAAAATTATTGTGTAGTTTTGTTTTGTTTTGGAAATTTGCTAGGTCTTATACCAGTTAAGTACTAACATAGTTTTTGTGGAGTTGGGGCGGGGGGGAGTATTTTTTAAAATTTTTTCTTTATTTTTTATTTTTGCAATTTATTTTGCAGAAGGTAGTCTAAATTCTCAATCTCTATTGACTTTGTAAAAAAAAAAGTTTTGTAAACTGTTTTTCTAGGAAATTGTCTTTTTCTTAAAAGTTTTCAAATGCATTTTTATAGATGCCTGCTAAATAGTCTCATGATTGATTTAAAAATTATTTTGTTTCAGTGGTTGTCTTCCTGTCATTTCTTATTTTGAATATTTGTTCATCTTTTTTTCCTTAAGTTAGTGATTTGGCTATTTTAGATTTTTCAAAGAAGTAGAATTTGGTATTGATCTATCATTTTTTAATATTTTCTGCTTTATTAATTTGTGCTTTAATTTTCTTGTTTTCTTTCTTGTGCTTCCTTTTGACTTATTTTCTACACTTTCTAGATATTTTTAGAAAATTTATTTAACTCTTTTTTTTTCTTTTATTCTATACTTTCATTTGGATTTTGGATTTTCTTATCCTTACTGCTTTATTGTTGGGAGTCCATCCTGTGCTTTGAGGAGCATTTATTTAGCAGCATCCTTGGTCTTTAGACATTGGAAAATTACCTTGGAATTCAGAATTGCTCCCAGTTGATAACCACTGCTTTAAATCTGTTTCACTGATTTTGATATATAGTGTTTTTATTACCTTTTTTAAAGTTCTGTTTGTTTCCCTCTTTACCCAGAAATGACTAAGAGTAGATACTTTTGGTTTCTAGGAAGTTTTTTAATTTTCCTGTTTTTTAGTTTTGTTCCAACTTCTAGCTTAATAATCAGTGATCAGTGTGTTAATTATAATATTTCTATTCTTTGAAACTTCCTGATACATTCTTTATTACATAATATAATCAGTTTTTGTGAATAAGCCATGTGTGAGGACATGTATATTATCAGAGTATAAAATTCCCTACAAATCCTTGGTTATTCATTTTCATTCCTTAAATTTTTTCAGAATGCTGCTAAATTTTTAGTTTACATTGATACGTTTGATATCACTCTACTTCTCTCCTTTCCGTAGTGAATATTCAGTTTTACCAGAACACATTTATTTTTACACATATGATGTATTTTCTCAAGGGGGGGAGGGGTGTCATTTAACTCTATCTTAGCCTTAACCTCTTCTTTTTATCTTCTGTCCCCTCTGCAGTTGCTCCCTCTCCACTCCTTTGTTTGCTCTTGGCCACCTTATCCACCTTGGGGAATTCAACAGCCACCTTATCCACCTTGGGGATTACTTTCCTATTTAAATTTATAGATATCACTGTCTCTTACTGAAGATATTGTATTGTTCTGATTGATTTCTAGAGCTTTATGAAAGATACTAAGAAATTAGATTCATCTATCATTTCCCTTGGCTGTCTTGAAATTCTCTACCATAGATATCTTGACACATATAGGTGTAATATGAAATAAGTTTGTGAACTTTGGGAGAGGTAAATGGTAAAAAAGAACTTACTTGGTTTATTATGAATATGCTGGGTTTGAGGTGATTCTATCCATCCCTGCAGATGTTCATCAAGCAATTAAGTAGTTGGTCTGGACTTCAGGTAAGAGATCAGGAATTATTGCTTCTAAAAACTCTTGACATAGTCCTAGTAAACTGGAATTAGGGCTTTAAATTCTTTTGTGGAATTCCTGCCTTGGTCGAACTCCTAAATGCATACTTAAGACTTATTTTTCATGAACATATAAGGGCTTTTAAAAAAACAAAAAGATGACTTTGACTACTTAACAAGTGAAGTACTATTTGCTGGTGCTTTTTATTATATTCAGAGTGTGAAATGACTGAGAAATCTGAAGAGTAGTCCAAGAAACCAGGCATTATTAAACCTTTTGGGAGGAGAGAGGGCGGAAAGAGAAAACCATAGAGCATTAAGTCAAGTCACCTACCTAGAGAGAAATAAGAAATAAGAGAAATATAGACTAAAACTTTATTAAGTTTTTTGCATATTCATAGTTTCCCATAGTGACTATAATGTTTATTACTACATTAAATTCATAAATCTACAAAGTTCTATACAAATAACTTTCCTAGTTTCCAATTCCTAGTTTTTTCCAGCAGTCACCTATAACTAGGCTAGAGAATAGCAAATGTATACATGCTTAAATCCAGATATCTAGAATACAATAATACCTTTTATAATTAAGAGTTTTCAGAACACAACCTGTGATGGATTTTTCACACAGTGTATGTGCTTGAGTTTTTGCCCTTTAATAAGAGAGAGAATAGAATAGCATTGTAAAACTGTTATGTTTATCCAGGCAAACACTTTCTCAATTGTGTGTGTGTGTGTGTTTTTCTTATGGTGAAAGTACATGATTTCTTCCTCTATCAAGCTAATTTATAGTGGAAAAGACTGAATAGTAGTTAAAAAAATAGTGTACTCCTCTGAAGCATGAGAAATTTTGAAAGTGATCAACTCTTTCACTTGTCATTTATAAATACTCAGACCTTAGGAAATTGGTTCTTCAATTTGTACATTCCTTTAAATTAACTAAGAGGCAGTCCAGTGTTGTGACTAAAATTATGATCTCTGGAACCCACCTGCCCAGTTCTAATTACCTGCTAGCTTTACTTTGTCTCAGCTTTCTTACTGGCACATACCTACTTCATATAACATTTGTTCCTATTATGTGTAATTTGCATAGAACTCTTATTTAACGGTTAGCTGTTACTAGCTATATTATACTAAGATTCTCATGGGAGAAACATTGAGTGAAAAAGACAGAAACCAAATGGTTTCACTAATATATGGGATATAGGGAAAAAATAAACAAAAGCCATGAGGAAAAGTCAAAACAAGTTAATAACCATGCTGAAGTATACAGTTGGGGGATGGGGGAAAGAGGATGGGAACTGTTCAGGAGGGTGAGAGGGGATGAATCCCTGGGATTACAAAGACGTAAAATTTATATATAAATAAATTATTTAAAAATTTTAAAAAAGATTCTCCTGGGAAAAGTAGGGTAGAATTTCTGAGACTACTTGGATCTCCTATTTATTTACTTTATGTTAGTCTTCGTTACTTACCATGTAATCCGTTCACCATAAGACTTACAAATGGATGATGCAAGATAGACAAATTAAGTCCAGTATTTCCATAGAAATCACTATGGAATGTAGAATATGGAGAAAATAAGCAAACAAACAAAAATACAAAGTAACAAAATTAAATCAAAACAAACCTTTGAAATGCAACTGCAGACTTGAGGCTACTAGAGGCAGAGGGAAAATGTGGTTTATACTAGTGGTCTATAGTAAAGAACTGTGGGTGCTTGGAGGTGGGCTGGGTGGTAAATATATGAGAGTGTGTGAAGCTTTTTCCCTCAATCATATAGTGTTATAAATCAATGTTGCCTCAATATATGGGGTAAAAAAAAATGAAATCCCTATGGACAGGACAGCATTCATAAAGAATTAGAGATAATTGGCCTTTCATGTTCTCTGGGAGCTAAGATCTAAGGGCGTTGTTCCTTCATACCTATTAGAATCCAAGAGCAATTCATTTGCCCTGCAGAGGCTTCTTTTGTTGTTTTTGCTGGCAGCTGTGCTCAGCAGCACACTATCTTCTCTCCACCAGGTGGAACTAGAGCACTTTATACCATGTCTTCCCACCGCTAGTCTGCACAGCCTCAAAACAGATTAGGAGAGGGAAAATAAATAACTTCTTTGAAAGTATGAACTCTTTGTTCAACTGAATTTTACAGCTTTAGAATCATTTAACCATTTACTTGAGGGTGATGAAAACAGTGGGTTGAATAAGGTTCTGTTCCACAAATTCTTAACTGACTTTAAGAAAAAACATATGAAACCTTTACACAGCCGGGCACGGTGGCTCGTGCTTGTAAGCTTCAGCCTATGAAGCGGCCGGGGCTAGGGATCGCGGTTCGAGTCCCGCCTGGGGCCCGTAGCGAGACCTAGTTCCAAAAAAATAGCTGGGCGTGGTGGCGTGTGCCTGTCATCCCAGCTACCTGGGAAGCTGAGGCTGGGGATTGCTTGAGTTTGTGGTACCCCAGGCAACGAGAGCCTGCGGTTCCACAGGCAAAAATAGCGAGACCTACTCTCAAAAAAAAACCTTTACACAATCTAGAAGGAAACCTAGGGCTAAACTAACAAAATTGCATCCAGATATTGTTAACTGTTACTTACAATTAATTGATAGATATAAGCCTTTAGCAACTACAGTAATTTGGTTATTCTATAATAAATCACAAGAACACTGTCCTTGATAATTTGATTAAGCCTAGTCATCTTATTTTCCAGGTGTGACATTGCCACATTTCCTGGTGCAAATAAGTCAGTTCCACCATTTAAGTTGCTTCAACTATAATGGAAAAGTATGAAAAATTGGCTAAGATTGGAGAAGGGTCTTATGGGGTCGTATTCAAATGCAGAAACAAAACCTCTGGACAAGTGGTGGCTATCAAAAAATTTGTGGAATCCGAAGATGATCCTCTTGTTAAGAAAATAGCGCTAAGAGAAATACGTATGTTGAAGGTAAGGTAACTCTATGTGTTGCTATAATAGAATGATACTGGATGAAATATATATGGCAGAATTACAAAAAACTTTAAAGTGATTTTTTTTCACATTAAACTTAAATGTCTTCGTGTTAACAACCCTGGGAATAAGATATTATCATTTAAGATATTATCCCTACTAATATTTATCTGTTGTTAGTAGTATAGCTGCAGGTTTTTAAAATATTAAATCATTTCCTTTGTGGTTAGTAACCATTCACTGTTCTACATGTCCTCATTCCAGTATTTACCCTCCTGTCCCCAACCCTGGCCCTTCTCTGTCCCCAAATCCTTCTTCCTACATGCCAACAATTAAAAGACCCTTCCTGGCCTGGAGTCTGGGGTCCCTGTGGCAATGAATATGGCTTTACCCTACCCATACTCCACTGCATCAAAGGCAAGTCAAATATCACCCCCAGCTACTTATACACTTTTTATGCATAGATTTTGTCCTAGTTGTTTATACTCTGATAGGATTTCACATGTAAGATTCTTTAATTCTCAATGTAAATGTTTTCCTATCCTAAAAATCTGTTTCATACCCTTAAGAAACCTAAGAAGCTTCTATCCCTGCACCCTTATTTTAGCAGATAGGAATCAGGTATATGGCAGCACTTAATGAGCTTTAATGTGCATGGTTCAGTTGGAGGTCTGGATTCACCCAAGATTTTGCATTTCCAACAGTCTCCCTGCTAGTGCAGAGCTGCTGATTTGCAGACCACAGTTGAAGTAACAAAAATGATTTCCTCAAAAACACAGCAAACTTTATTAGTTTATTGATTTCATATATCTTTTCTTAATCATTGTGTACCCCATAGTTCTCCCACCATCACTTCACCCATGAACCATCACTATGATCGCTTGTACTCATCTTTCCCCTGATTTTGCCTCTTCACCCTTCCCTTCCTTTGTTGTATGCTTTAGTGCTGTTACCAGCTAGTTTTAACTTTTTCTTCTCCCTTTGTTTGTTTCTCTGTATCCCACATTATAAGTAAGACCATCTGATACGAATCTTTTTCTTTCTGTCTAACTTCAGCAGCATACTTCCATCTCCATCCATGATGTGGCAATTGACATGAATTCCACTTCTGGGAATCTACCCAAAGGATGCAAAAACATTAATTTGAAAGGAAACCTGCACTTTTATTTTATTGCAGCACTATTTTTTGAGATTAGGTCTCGCTATTTTTGCCCATGGAACCACAGGCTCACATTGCCCAGGGTACCACAGACACTAGCAATCCCCAGCCTCAGCTTCCCGGGTAGCTGGGATACAGGCGTGTGCCACCACGCCCAGTTATTTTTGGGGGGGGACTAGGTCTTGCTATGTGCCCCTGGCGGGACTCGAACTGTGATTCCTGGCCCCAGTTGCGGCTTCCTAGGCTGCTGCTTACAAGCATGCACCACCATGCCTGGCCTTATTGCAGCACTATTTACAATTGCCAGGGTATGAAAATAACCTAAATGCCCAAAAACAGATGAATCAAAATGTTGTGGTATATGTACATAATGGAATATTATTCAGAAATCAAAACAACCTTTACTTTTAACATGTATATCTGTTATCTGTTTTTAGAAAAATCCAGAAATCCAGTTTTTAAAGAGTATCATACTACCTATCCTTTTCAAGTATTATTTGTAGCACCTTTCTTCAACTAATAAGTTCAGATTTGTTTGTTTTTTAAAGCATACTTTGAAACACATGGGGTTCTCAAGAGCACATTCACTTTGATTAGAAGCAGTTCATTGTTACCGCTTAGCTAGCAGAGAGCTGGGACACAGCCAACTCCTGCAAGGAGCCAAGATGCAGGCTGTGTCCTAAATGCATAGTGGGTGGTTTTCTAATAAAAGTAATGCTTTTCTATCTTCCTTTGCACCCTCTTCCAGTTTATGAGTAAAACTAATGTTCAGGTAGAATCTCCTGGGTTACAAGTGTCCAGATTTGAGAGTGAACTTTAAGGTGAATACTAGCCACCTTCCAGTTTTGCCTGGACTTGGGGTTGTTTTCAGAAAGCATGTCTCTCCTGCTTTTTTGTGGGTTACACCATGCATGCCCTGAACTAATTCCTTTCCTCCAAACCTGCTTCACCTTCTACAGAAACTTCTATTGCAACCTGTTTTATTTTGGGTACCTTGTTTTTCTAGACTAAGTCAATTTCATTCACAAAGGAAATTAAATAGCTAATCTGCCTGAAAACAGATTAGACCCAGTTACAGAATTAGCATCCAGTGTGGCATCTGGGAGCCCCTTACTCTCCCAGCAGGCACACTGTCTGCCATTTCATGGTTTTTGCTGGAGCACAAAGCAGCCAACTTTCCTGGTGTGACCTCTTTTCTCCACCCTGCCTTTCTGCTCTCTTAGGCAATGGAGCACATGGAGTGTCGCTCAGAGAAAACAAATTGATTTGCTGTGGTGGGCATATTTTTAACGTATAACGATATTGGATTCCCATTCTTCAGATTGGCAGCAGACACATAGTCATAGGGTGATATTCTTTTGGTCAAACTATATATAGATACTGATGTACAAGATTCTATATCCATCTTTATACTTAGGAGTCTCTAGTAGACCTATAATAGTCTATAGGTCTGATCATTGAGGGTCTTCTATGTACAAAATACTGTTTTCTCGCTATAATCTTTCTCAGAAAATGACATGGTTTGGAAAGTTACCTTGCCTATAGTCATGCACCCCTTCATGATGAGTGTACCTCTGAAAAGTATGTCACTGTGCCCATAGGGTATGTTTATCTAGATAAGATAGCCTGCTATGCACCTAGGTTGTATAATATAGTTTATTAGGACCACTCTTCTGTAGGCAGTCCACAGTTGACTGAAACATGGTTATGGACACACAACTATACCAGACTGAGAAAATAGGAGAGACAATGAGTCATAAGAAAAGTGATCAAATGTCCTGGTTTGTAGCTTTTATGCCAGTGTGTCCATCTGATAAACATCCCCTTTCATAAGCTAAATGATGTAGTCACTCTAACTCTAGATAGAGTGAGCCTGGATTACACTGGTTAAAAGATGATATAGTTACTGTGTTAATAGTTTGTCTTCCTTAATAAAAAGGCTTTTACCTTTAGTTTATAATATTAAGCCAAGACTGCCTTATGAAATGTTTCTTGTGTGCAGTTTGACACATGAATTCTCAAAGCATTAGAGAGAACAGAATTCAAGAACAGAGCTAAAAATGTACCAAAGCAATTTAAAACAGACTAACTATTGGGACTCCTAGAATAGGCAGTTGAATCAGACTTTAGAGATCTAGTATTTCTGAGAGTCAAAGCTAAAATCCAGAACGAGTTTAAATCCAGCTGACATTGACATTAAATCCATAGCACTATGTAAGCTAAATAGGTATTGATGATTTTAATAGTCTTTTGCTCAATAATTCTATTTCTTCAGTGCTTTCATTCAGGTTATTTTATGACTTGGATATTGATAATTTTCCATAAGATGCATAAATGTATTTTTTATTTCAGTGCTTTTATGTTATGTACTTTATTTGCTATCTCCAGAGGAATTTAAGCAGTTTAGTTACTATTATGGATATTTTAGATGAATTCTTAAATGTATTCCAACTTTAAGATTTTGTGTTTCTTACTAAAAGAAATTTCTCTTGTGAGTAACTGTCCACAAGAGCTGCATATAGAATGTAATTCTATAGAGAAAGCCTTCCCTGTAAAATTGCAGGGAGTCTGGGTGAATGATTATGAGAAACATATCACCAAACTTTGTATGTCTATTCCTTTGCAGCAATTAAAGCACTCAAACCTTGTGAACCTCATTGAGGTATTCAGAAGAAAGAGGAAAATGCATCTAGTTTTTGAATACTGTGATCATACACTTTTAAATGAGTTAGAAAGAAACCCAAATGGGTAAGTAATCTACAAACTAAATTTCTGCATGACCAGTTCCCAGTTTCATTATATTTGGGATTAACTATGGCAAATTTCACAGTTCTCCTTCCTACCCAGATGCATCTGCTGGCTGTCCCTCTCCAGTCTTTCTAGCATGTGCTTAAAGGGCAAATGAATGTTAACCTAGAATAAAAAATCAAGAAGACAAACTTACAGCAGATAGAAATCACAGTACATTTCAGGCTCAACTATACTTTGAATTGTCTGAATTCAAGAGCCATAATTCAGTATTAGGAAATCTAATTCATGTAATTCATGTGAATTCATAAATATTTATATATTTTATATAATTCACTAAGGATGAAAAAGTACATATTTGATAAAATTTGAAAGGCAGTTGGTAAATTCACTGTCCTTTCCTAATTAAAAAATAATAATTTAGCAAGCTACGAAAATGCTTCCTTAACACACTTACACATGCATGAGCACTCCCAACCTCTTTAAAGCAACAACCAACTTTATACTCAATAATAACACATTAAAGGAACTGTCAGTGAAAAGTGAGAAAAAGGCAAGGTGTTTATAAGGTGTTCTGTGAGCTTTTGGCAATGTATTAAAAAATAAAATATGTAACTTTGGAAATGAGATAAAATTGTCATTACATTGTATTATTGTTCTACAAAAATGAAGGAAATTGCCAAAGGAGTTATTAAAACTAATGGAATTTAGCATAATGACTACGGCACTCACACACAAAAACTAAGTTTCTGTCAGTCAGCACTTTTGAAAATATAGTGATGTGGGATTTTATCCATTATCAACAAAAGAAATTTTGGAATAGGGGGGTATTCCCATGGGGATTAGCAGTTATACAATCATATATTATAAGATATGCAAAAATAAAAAATTTTAAAATAAAAAAAAAGAAATTTTGGAATAGAAATTATTCAAACTGTACATAAAGTCAACAACAAAACTTTAAAAAGTAAATAATTTTTAAAAGAATATATATTTATGAATGAAAATATTCATTATTATAAAGATACTGCTTCCCTGATATGTTTGTTGCACAAAAATCTAATCAGAAGGCCAGTAGAATTTTTTTCAGCTGGTTAGATCACATTAAGAATTTTTTTAAAAAGAAGAAAGGGAACTTTAATAGCAAAATATTAAATCATAGACACTAGTGATTCCCTTTGACAAAAAAGTACCATAAGAAGCTCAGAAAGAAATGACAAATTGGGTAAAGTGTTTGCCAGATGAAGAACTAATATAATCTCATGCCTACGTATGCAGATTGTGCAAATAAAAATTTTTTAAAGATGAGCCTAGTTAGAAAGTACACATTTAGAAAAGCTTTAGTGAACTTGTATGACTATCACGTTAGGTGCTAAGGATACAGCAGTGAACAAAGCATATAAGGAGCTGCTTGTGATCTTATGAAATCTATATCCAGTTGACATGAAAAAGTATATTGTAAAAATGGGGGGAATCACTACACCTATGTAAATATATTTATCCTTCCTACTAATCAAAGAAATTCAAATTTTTTAATAAGGTACCATTTCTCACCTGTCAAATTGGCAAAGATTTTTCAAAAACATTATACCCAGTATTGTTAAAGTGAGGGAGTCAGGCGCTTTCATTCACAGCTGGTCAGAGGATCAGTAGGAAGGTCATCTAGTACAGAAACAATCAGATAGCTGCAAACAGTTCGGCATGAAAATATTCAACATATAATTAGTTACAAAAAAGTGTGACCTAATTTTCCAATAGTAAAGATTTAGCTGTGTGTACTTGGTATATCCATGCAGTGCAAGACTGTGCATCTAGCACATTGAAAAGCGAGCTACAGAGGAATAATTAATATCAGGAAATGCTCATGAAAACAGTATGTGAAAACACGAAGGTTACCAAATAGAATGTTTAGTATAACTGAAAATTTTGTAATTTTTCTAGTATTCTAGTAAATACACATATTATACTTTTAAAATATAACTAACAAGTTAAAGAAGTTCATTTTTATATTGAACTACTTTATGATGAGCTAAAAGTTCAACTTTATTATGAGCTAAATAGGTGATATATGTTAGCTTGAAGAACAGGTATATTCAGCTACCTTAAACATTAATTTATCAATTAGCATACATTTTCATAAAGCTAAAAATTTATCCTTAGGTCATGCATTGTTTAAGCCCCTAATAATCAAACATATAGTACACACATATGCCCATTTACTTTAACTGAATATTTAGATGTATATATGCAGGTAGCAATCCTGCCAGTAAGACTTATCTTGTGTTTTTCCACTTTAAACTAGATTATGCTGACCTTTCCCATTTTTCCTGTCTCTATCTTAATCTTTGAAATGTGGAATTCTAGTTTTTACCATCTCTGAGTTTCCTCCATATATGTGAAATTGCTTCATTCTTTTAATTTTTGTTCTATTGAGGCAATGTTGATTTATATGTGTTTTATAGGTTCACACCTCTATAAATGTGTGGTAGCACACCATGGCCATCACACCAAAATCCAAATAATCCTCTGCCATAGTTCATTGGTCTCCTCCCCATTTTGCTCCCACTCTCCTATTTATATACTCATAATTCAGGGTTTTATTTTAGTCTGTTTTGTGCTTGTCCTTTCCTTTATTTCTTTGTAGTTAACCCAGTATTTTATCTTTTGCCTCCTGACTTATTTCACTTAATATAACCTCCCCCCGTTCCATCCATGTTGTTACAGATGACAAAATTTTATCTTTTTTCACAACTGAGTAGTATTCCCTTGGGTAAATAGACCACATCTTCTTTATCCTCTCACCTTTTGTTTCCATGACATGGTTAAGTGTCACAACAATGTACATAGGAATGTTTTCTCATTGTTTAGGAAGATACCTAGGAGTGGACTTGCTGGTAGCTCTTTTGAAGTATTTTGGGTTTTTGGGCTTTTTTTTTAATTGTGTACACACAGACACACACACACACACACACTTACACTTACATGGTTGTTTACACCAAGGTTCTCTTGGCTTTTTTTTTTTAATTGTATATACACACACACACACACACACACTTACATGGTTGTTTACACCAAGGTTCTCCCACCACCTTGTCACCCATCATCTCAATCTTTTGTTCCCATCCCTCCCCCGATTTTACCCCCACAAACCCCTTGCTCTATGCTTCAGTTCTGCTGACAAGTTTGTTTTAAGTTTTACTTGTCCTTTTGTTTGTTTGTTTTCCCCTATATCCCACAAATATGTGAAATCATCCAGTATATCTCTTGTTTTTTCTGGCTTATTTCCACTAGAATGATTCCTTCTAGGTCCATCCATGTTATCACAAATGCATCAAATTTGTCTTTTTTTGATTGTGCAATAGTATTCCATTGTGTAAATATACCACAACTTTTCTGATCCATTCGCTTCTTTGAGGGCATTTGGGATGTTTCCATATCCTTGCTACTGTAAATAGTGCTGCAATAAACACTTGAATACAGGTGTCCTTTTAAATTAGTGTTTTAGTATCCTTTGGGTAGATTCCCAGAAGTGGAATTGCTAGTTCAAATGGTAGTTCCATGTTCAGTAGTTTGACGGTCCTCCATTCTTTTTTTAATATTTTGATAAACTGGAGGACTCTGTTTAAAACTGTATTTACTGCAAGATAATGAATGGAACTTGTTTGTGCAAATATGATCTGTAGAAAAGTGTATTTGGGAGTTGAGATAAACCTTTGATAAAGTATTGAAGAAATAAGGAGAGTGGTTGAGCTAAAGTAGGGAGTGTATTGGCTTGGTTGGGAAAGTATGAGAAGATAAGAAGGTTCTTTTTTTCCACATCCTTGTGAATACTTGTTTTCGGTCTTTTTGATGTGGGCTCCTCTCACAGGTATGATGTGATATCTCTTTGTGATTGTTATTTGCATTTCCCTGATAATAAGTAATGAGAGCACGTTTTCAAGTGCCTGTTGGTCATCTGTACATCACCTTGGAGAAGTGTCTCTTTAGCTCTTTGACCCCCTTTTTTAGATTGCAGTATTTTATTTGATTGCTTCTCTCCTTTGAATCTTCTTAGAATTTTATTTTTTCTCCCTGTTTTGGTAAATTGGCACTTATTATCTTACATGTTTTTATGTATATACTCTCCCTGTTACAAGAATATGTTTTCTGAGTGCAGAATTCATAACCAGTTAATCTTACCATGTATAGTATTCTTTCATTAACTTCAGAAATATTTTCCTAAGTTCTCAAGAAATATTTCTTAAGGAAATATTTCTACAAGAAGCTATAAAGATATGTTGGTACAGTCTGCCCTCTGAGTGCCTTAAATCTAACTAAGAGACAGGTATTTAGACAATAATTATAAATGGTAATACTGATTGAGTTAATATTGGTGTAGAGGGTACGCAGAGGAGCAGCTTCAGTATCTGTTGGTCCTGGAGAATCAGGGGAGTTTCTGCAGAGAAGACAACATTTGAACTGAAACTTTGAAAAGGGGAGTTGGCAGATTGACAGTCTTGGAGGAATGCACAGATGAAAGAAAAGCAAAGCATATTCAGGCAACTCCTTTGATCAGTGTGTATTTAACAACAACACAAGTCTCTGAACTCTACCCTACTTTTTACTTTTGAAGTTTTTTTGTAGTATCTTCAGATGCTTTGGCCAGCCCCTGAGACTTGGATCTTAGGGAAATGCAAATAGGAACAATGTAATAATACACACTCTTTTTATGAATGCCAACTACCTTCAGTTAATAATGATTAATTAAAAACATTATTCTATTTTTCACTAATAGCTAAGAGAATATAAGCCCAACATATAACGGAGGTAAACAACCAGATAGCATGCTTACCTCAGTTTAATGTTGGTTATTTTTGTAAATTCTCAGTTTAGAGAAGTAAGTAGTATAAAGATAGGCGATGATAAATGTAGTGGACATGTGGGATGAGCTATGGCATGGCAAAATAATCAAGGTACCCTAGGACTAACGTACATCACAGGGAAGAAATGATGTAACACTGAAATAAGATGGTTGGATGCTTCTCCTACTTTTTGGATAGAGAAAGAAGCATTTGTTAGATCAATAGTTGCTTACTAAGTATTAAGATTGTGTTGGTTTTGTTCCAATCAAGAAACTGAATGTATAAGAGCAACTACAGTTGGCATCATCTCAGTAAAATAATCTATTGTTCCCCTCTAAGATCTTCCTCTGTTCTGCAACAGCCAAGTTAGTTGGTAATGTGATAGTAGTTCATTGCCCCTGCCAACTGGAAGAACCGCTCTTCACTGTCACTATAGATAATGAAATAATCCTGCCTTCCAGGAGCTTAAAATCTAAAGAAAAACCAGATATTCAAAGGAGCGATTTTAAATGACTATAGTGTTATGAAACTCCTACTTGGTTTCTAAAACTGCAGCTATTCACTTCTGACTGACAACAGCACATCACACATAATATAAATCAGGTTTGAATTTCTTAGTTAACTGATCATAAAAAATTTCTCATATTGTGCAGAGTATGGGTTGATAGAGAAGTGACAGTAAATCACAAGTATTAAGAACTATTAGGCAGAGCAGACCCCGCCAGTCTTGCTGCTGCTTTCATTAACAGTGTATTTCAATAAATCTGGTTGTTTTGTTCGCAAAAAAAAAAAAAAAAAAAGAACTATTAGGGAGGGGACCATCAGTGTCACATCCCAGATAATGACGTAGGGAGATTCTTCCTCTAAAATAACTTTCTGATTTCAGCTAGAATGATGGAAATAATGTTATCAGTATTTCCAGAAGTTACTATAATAGACAACAGGGCCAGAGTGATAGTTAGAATGGTTCAATTTGACCAGATTCTTTTAAACCAAAACAGATGGAGACATCACTGAGGTTCTATTTGTTCCATATGAACCAGTGACTAGAGAGTTGACTTGCATTGCAACAGTAGCTGTTTACAGACCCCAGAGTCTTGTGAATACAAGGGGAACAGCTCTCTTTGAGTTATATCTCTGCAGTAATATCGCATGCATGTGCTTATTCTTCCTCTTACCGTGCCCTAAATGTCCTATAGCAATTTACCAGGACAGTTGTGCTCTAGCAAAAGAAAAATACTCAAGATTTTGAGAAATCCTGGACAATGCTCTGAAGTAAAACCAAACACCAATGACCTTGAACACTACTGTGGTTCACTATTGTGGTTCAGGGATGGAGCTGGAGAACTTAATGAGAATCAGATGGCAAATGGAATTTTAACTATAATCCAGTTATTCCCCCATTTTCTAACTGGATAGTTGAATAAGATGCCCTAGCAAGTAGGAAAAGAGCCAGCTGACTCTAATCCAAGAAATGAAGGTTGTTATAGGAGGAGGAACCTAGAAGTTTCTGACATGCTGCTGCTTTACCAAAATAGAAAACTCAAAGCAATACTGCATTTTTGGGGAAAGACATAGATTAGTGCTCCCATAACTATTTTGGGGAGATATAGTTGAAAGAAGATGAACATGTTGCCTTGATAAATCTCTCCTCAAATCTTTGAATTTCCTCCTCCTCATTTGACTAATGGGCATTTCCATTACAATGGGCAGAGACAAGCGTTTAGTCCGGTTTCAACCAGCCAATATAGCAATCTACTGGAATGACTCCTAGCTGGTCCAGAGTCTGTTGAAACCAGAATCTCTAGTAAGTGCATATATTGTTATCGTCCTCTCAATCTAAAAAGCATGTTTCTTTCTCTCTGGTTCTACTCCAGTGAAATCCATTTCCATATAAATTCAGCAAAATTTTAACATTCTTTTTGTTGTGTAAATTTCATCCCCCCCACCCCCCCTCACCTTTGTAATACACCCCCTAGGATGTGCTGGTATCTGACTTTGGTTAAGGTTTAGGAACCTGGGGTGGTGGCAAGGAGAAGACTTGAGAGGAATCCCCATACAACACAGCTGCCTCATGTGAGATCACTTAGAGTATCCTTAATGAGGTATAACCAAACCCATCATGTAAAACTGGGCACAACTTTGCATAAGAAGAGACAGTTGGTGGAAATTGGGGTACTCAATTATGTGAATACTCAGGCATGTTACATGTCAGCTCTTGAAGTATGCCACTTTCTCAGTTAATAACTGAGAAATTAATTTCCCTCCTATAATCCAGTCTGTGTTGTCTCTTAGCACTCTGCAGAATTATTCTGTGACCAACTTCTCAGTAATCTCATAGTAGTTAGTGTGGACCAATTCACAAAGTGAATTCTACAGGTATCAGAAATAAAGAGTTCCTTTAGGGCATATGTTAAAACTCTTGTTTTCTGAACCAAAATATTAAAACCTTCAACCTGTCCTTTCAAAAGCTTTCTCAAGACAAGTTAGGTATAGCCAGCCAACCCCTTTTATTACTTGAGTTTCCCATGTTGTTCTATTATATTCAAACAACCAAAGCATTGCCTTAAATAGGCACTTATCCCACATGGCCACAGATGATTTCTTAAAATAGTTTCATCACTGGTACCCATCAACCAGCGGTATTCCAGTTGGTAACAGTAGTGAGAGCCTCCTGACTTCAGATGCAGTGAAATCAGTTAGCCAGTTCTAGATTCCCAAAACCTTGAATGTTTCCCACACGCATTTCTGGTATCGTAGTCTGAACTGGTCAGGATTCAGTAGCAGATTTCACCCCAGTTACTTCAAGCAAAAAAGGGATTTATTACAGGATGGTGTTCATAAAATGAGAGTATCTGAGAACAGACTTAATTCAACACCCATTAGGTAGGACCCAGAGCTACACTAATGGGTAAGACAAAGTCCTTGCATTGTCACAAGTCATAGAAGAAAAATAGAGCAAGGTGAGGAGTTAGAGAATGTCTGAGGGTGGGAGAGGGGAAGAGTAGAAGGAACAATAATCTTGGATATTTAGAGGTGTAAACAAACTGGTTGTACTCAGGGAGTAGCAGAAAGTGATGGGGCTGGAGTGGAGAACCTGTAGGGATGTGATAGGAGATAAGGTGCGGAGGCCAATAGAAGTGGAGTCATTATGAATCTGGTGGACCATAGTGGCAAGGTTGGATTTTATTCTAGAATAGTAAAAGTTTAATGCAAAGGATTCAGTTCATCTTTGGTAATGAGAATGAAGTCAAGTTTCTAGATTAAGTTAGATGAAAAGAAAATGAGTTCTGATGCCAGCATCAAGTTTCCCCTGAATGGCTAAGAAAGTAGTCTCTGTGCAGTCCAGTCTGAATTTGTGCTCAAGTTACTCTTTTAACCCATTCAATATTTTACTCAGCTATTTCGTTTTTTGCTTTCAAGCTCTTCAGTGTTGGTTTCACTGTTCGCTTTTGCACTCACACAAAGTATAGTATTTAAACAATGAGTATCAGTTGATTTCTAGAGAAGGTTTTCTTTAACTCCAAAATTCTGTAAGATGCTCCCTGTGACTGATTAATGGTTTGGTGCTCTGTTGTGGTGCAATCAAATGTTCAACCACTGAGCAAGACCCACATGCTCTGTCTTTCTGGAGTGAGCACTGTATTCTCTTTGTAGCTGTCTTCTTCTTTGGTATGTATTTGTAGTAGTTACATGTGTATGATTCGCCTTTGATAGAGTCTGCCTTTTTAGAGTCTGAGAGAACGAAGGATTACATTTGAACAGGGTCACAGTATTTCCTGGAGAGGCCACTGAACAGCCTTCTTCTACAGCTGTCATTCCGTACTTTCCTGTGTGTGTTGGTGGTATAGTGGTGAACATAGCTGCCTTCCATACTTTCCTGTGACACTGCTTCACACTTGGTTCCATGTTATTAACACTAGCAACTAGGGGCTTCCACTATCAGCCCTTGCCCCTGCCTGGTTTCCAGACTCCACTACTGGACCCTATACCTGTTGTTCTTCCATCCCGCCCACTACCACATTCCCATGTGAACAGGACCGTGCATCCCCTTTGCCCATCCCTCCCAAGGATGAAAATCTATCCTCTTTCCTTCCACAACTTTCATCTCTATTGATATCATCACATCTCATCTGGGTCATTAAATCAGCCTCCGAGTTAATCTCCCTGTATTGCTTTGCCTCTAGAAATCCATTCTCCAAGTATGTTGTCTTCTTGAGTCCTTTCAATGACTTCCCTTTGAACCTAGAACAAAATCTAAATTCCTCAGCAGGATATATGAGGCGCTTCATAGGTTGACCCTTGCCAACCTCAGTAGCATCTTCATTTGTGTCTTAACCATACTGCTTCTTTATTGTTTTTCCTACATCTCCCTTCCGTGCCTAGCTCTGGGCCCCTTGCTGTTCTTTGGGTCTATTTTAATCTCTGTGCAGGCTCAGCCCCATCTTCTAGCCTCATCTACACTCACACCCCATCTTCTGAACCTCGGCAGATGTTCAAACCAGACTCAAAGTCAGACTTAAAGCCAAATAGAGTTCAAGTCCCAGCTGTGCTGCTTGCTTGTTTTATAACCTCGGGTAAGTTATTTGTGCCTTCAGTTTTCCTCATATATAAAAATAGTCTGTGGGGTAATAGTCCATTTTTACACATGAGGAAAATTGAAGGCACAAATATCTTGCCCATGGTTATAAAACTAGCAAGCAGCACAGCTGGAACTTGCCCTCTATTTCACAGTGCTCTCAACTATTCTTTCTAAACAATCAATTAAGGTTCGGCTCCAGGTAAAAAGGGGAGAAAGAGAGAGTTATATCAGAATTCAGTGCAGGGAATAAAAAACACTCTAAAAGGGGATTTAATGCTGACAAGTGGGTACCTCCACAATATTAATTCAAAGAACTTATGTCAAAGAACTTGCACCAGACCCTTGACATCAAAAGCATACCACCATAATTGTGACCTAAGATCAGCAGACAGCTGGAGAGAGATACCTCCATAGACTCATGCTGCTTCTCAGCATGTCCCCCAGCCTCACCTAGGGATAGAGCTGGTGCCACACCCAAGTCCTACAGAGGCTACCTCACTGTTCTGAAAAACCAGCTGCATGATGAGTTCTGGTTTTAAAAAGTGATTTGAATATATGATTTCAATTTCCGAACATGACAAAAATATAAAAACTGAGGATGGGTATGTTTGGAATTTAATTTTTAATTAAAAAACCCTTACAGTAGACATTGAATAAAACTTGTATTTTAGAGTTTTAAGAATAGGAAAACAACAACCCTATCTCCATGAATAGCATTGGAAAGCAAAACTCTGAGAAAAGTATTTGTAGCATATATGCAGACTCTGATATACCTTTGTAAATCAATTTGAAGGAGTAAACAGGTCAAGTAAAAAAGCAATAAAGGCCAATGAACAGGAAATAAAACAAATGAAGGAATATAATATTCCAATAATCTTATGAAAATTAAAATGACCAATAATTAATGAAATACAAGTGAAAATGGAAACGAAGTGTCCTTTTACTTTAACAACAGGTTGGCAAGCTTAACATTCACAGAATTAAATATGGTCAATAAAATGAAGAGAAAGGGACTTTAATGCGAAGGTGTTTCTTGGACATATAATAGGGTGTAGGCCTCCATAGAGGGAGCAGTATAAAACAGTGTCATCATAGGGCAATGATATGAGCAATGGAAAGACATCAACAGAAAAGTCAGGAACATAATTGCTATGATTTATACACATGGTTGCACAAGTCTTTAAGCTACTCCCAAACAGAGTGTAAGTTGCCCATTTCCCCAATTCCCCAATGGAAAAGACTTTCCAATATTTTCCACAAAGTAAGGATTCTGCAAGGACTAGTGGCTCCCAGCCTCCCACTCTCATGGGGCATGTGTTCTCCCTCACCTCCCCTGGCTGCATACCTACTTACTTAGCAGGTGAAGTAACTGTGGCAAAACAACACATGCTTGAGTGTTTTCTGTCATCATGAACTGGAAGAAGTGAAGGTCAGTCTTCAGAAAATCTGCCTTTTTTCCTGCAAAGCCAGGTCCTAGGTGTACCTGAAATTAATACACACAGAATCTAATTTTAACATATGCCTACCACTGGTCCCAAGTATACCACTTCTAGAACTTACTTATTTAAAAAGATAATGGAATTACCACAATAGCACAGGATGATTGTAGATACTTACTGAATCAGTTTCTAGATAAGTAAAAATTAGGTCGACCTAATTGCTCATTAATGGGAAGTAAATAAATAAATTATGATTCTTTCATAGTGAGATCCTCTGTAGCCAACGAAGAGACCAACAGGCTAATCATTGACCAATAACTGGCAACAAGAGAGGAACTGGAGTGACCTGAGTGGGGGACTAGAGTTGGGGGAGGGGTGAGGACCATGCCTAAGGGGAGCAATAACTTTACGAACATGAGCTATGTACGCTAACAATAAAATAAAATTTTATAGGACATAAAAATAGATCCTCTATAGCCATGAAAACATATGTATAAATATTAGCATTAATATCTCTATGCATAAAGTTTTTGTGAAAACTGCATTACAATGAGTGGCGAGGCAGGTATGAGAGTGTTTATAGATATACTTTTTACACAGAGAGAGTTGAAGGGACAGCCTCTGTAAATTACAGCAGTTATTTTAGCTTAGCAAGATTTGAGTTAATATTTTTTATATCTGTACTTTTCTATGTTGTCTGATTTTGTATGTATATCACTTTTAAAGGTAAAAAAATGTCAAATGACAATAGAAAATTATATGACTATCATGAAAAAAGTTAGGCAGTTTTCATTAAAACATTTTTTTATGCAAAACATTCCTGAAACATTCTGCTATTGTTCACTGACCACAGCACACCCTGCCTATACCATTTCTGTTCCCAGCATCCACGGCAGGAAATCCATCCCAGGAATTTTCATTTCCTTTTTCTTTTCTCTTAGAGTTGCTGATGGAGTGATCAAAAGTGTGTTGTGGCAAACGCTTCAAGCTCTTAATTTCTGTCATAAGCATAATGTAAGTAACATTTTCTAATGTATTTTTCATTTCTTCATGATTACTCTTCCTTCTAAACAGCCCAAGAGTCTATTTGAAGAGCTGAAGCCAGAAGGATGAATAAAAGCAAAACAAAAGAATATGAAGAAAGGCAATTCCATTGCCCCTTTCCAATTCCTGTGAGAATCAAATTATTGGTTCTTTATCAATTAAAAGTTTTTAGAATGTTTCCCTGTTCCCGCGCTAAATTTCTAGTCTTTTTTTTTTTTTTTTTTTTTAAGACTAGGTCTTGCTGTTTTGCCTGTGGAACTTGCAGGTTCACATTACCCAGGCTACCACAGACTTAAGCAATCTCCAACCTCTGCTTCGCAGGTAGCTGGGATTACAGGTCTGTGCCACCACACCCAGCTATTTTTTTGGAACTCGGTCTCGCTATGTTGCCCTAGGCTGAACTTGAACCGCGATCCCTAGTTCCAGTTGTGCTCTATAGGCTAACATTTACAGGCACATGCTACCATGCTCGGCTGCAGTTTCTAGTGATTATTATTAAATATTAAATTAATATTAAATAAGTTTTAGCATATCAGTAATGTCATCCACCATCACACTTGGCTTTATTTTGGTTTTGTCTCAATATTTTTATTCTCTAACAGTTCCTATTCCCCTACCTTTAAAAAAATATTCTTTTTTCATCTTTAATTTTTTTTGGAACTATGGTCCTTAGATTTGAGCATAACATCAAAATCTCTAGGGTCTTTTTAAGAAATAGCTTGTCAGGCTATTTAAGAAATAGCCTGATTCCTTGGTCCCTATGGGAAGAATCAGAAATGTTTGCATTTTTCAGTTGATAATGAGTTGGCTGGTCCAAGAACCACTCTTTGAATACTACTCTGTTACAGAACTTATTCTGGCTGATTGCTTCCTGCATGTCATTGAACTGGTTCTTTCAAACTGTATTTCCTGCAAGTTGATATTTATGCCTAGAGGTGTCATATTCAGGTTTAGTTTAGTTTTTCAGACAAGACTATTTCATAGATATTGCCATATACACGTCTTAATTAGTATCACAAGGCATGTAACATTGTTCCCTTTTGCTCATCTTAGTTTAAAGGGTTAGGAGACATTAGTTTGAGGCCCTTCATTATTAATTTTTCTATCAACCTTTTTATTTTATGATTTAGCATCTGTTGATTATTACCTATATCCAGTACTCCTTCAGGTAATAGATGGTGGTTTTCTAACTCTATTATCCTTCTGCATTTGTTTTTGGAATTCAATAAAGAACTCACCCTCTTGGACACTGATTTCTGTTAAATACAGTAAGATAAGTATGAGATAATTTCCTTTCTTTGTCAGTCCTCACAGGGATGAGTTAGTGTTTTAGGAACCTCCAAGAGTGAACATGGGTCTTTGGGGGTTAGGACATCATTGTAAACTTACAGATTTTACTGTTCATTGTGTTTCTGTCCTTTGCAGTCATTGTCCTCTCTGATACCCAGATTGTCCTTTCGTAGGCAGTGAGCTTTTTATACTTGGCCTTTGGGTGCTTTTACTATGATGCTCTTTTAAAAATAACTTTACATCTTTTGAGCTGGTGCCTAGACAGAGGCACCACTAAGGCAAGGAAGGATATGAACTACATATTGTCAATTTTGCTGTCCACAGAATGTCTGTCACAGTCATCTGGGATTATAGGAAAAGAACATTCTGGATTTTAGTCTAGATCAGAAGTTTTTATTTTTTATTCATAAAGTATAGAAGACTTATTAATAAGACACCTGTTTCTCATAATGAGTGTATGTTTTCAAATACTAAAGATGATGCCGAATTGAATCCATATTCCTGTTGTACTCTTGAGCTATAAGAGGTATTAAAGTTCTCCGACAGTTGCTGCAGGTGTTTTACAGGTAGTAAAATGATATTTAAAGTCTATTTCCTAGTGTTCGTACTTTATCTCTATTTATTCAGATACTTCCTTGTGTACTAGGTTGTAAATTTGAATGTACTTTTTATGGCTGATTCCTTTTTGTATCTCTTCAATGCCTAGAATATATCTTTATATATAAAAGGTGCTCAATAAATATTTATTGAATAACTGAATCAATCAGTAACTTCTCTACTTGACTGTGATA
Organism: Uropsilus gracilis; assembly: GCA_004024945.1. Taxonomy (NCBI): domain Eukaryota; kingdom Metazoa; phylum Chordata; class Mammalia; order Eulipotyphla; family Talpidae; genus Uropsilus; species Uropsilus gracilis. Next base: position 42,948 of record PVHY01000990.1, on the reverse strand, counting down.
ATATTATTTCCAGGGCACCCAAATATATACAATACACACATATGTATATAACTTAATGCAACTATATAACTCAATGCAACTACCGAAAACTTCCGGTTGATAATCAGTCATGGGCTCTATCAAAAGTAGATCATTTTTCAGGCATACTTTTCTCTTCCAATATGGAAGTTACTCCCGAACTCTGGTTATCTCATTTTCTTAGCTATAATACACCTTCATCTCTCATTCACTCTATGAACAGAAGTACATACAAGTACATACAAGGAAAAGAAATTCAAGTCACATGTAAGCTGTTACAGCACTACATCTAGAACCTTCATACTCTCCTAGTTTTTAAAGAAATGTTTTTTAATTTATTTAAAAAAATTTTTAATTTATATCATCATAGTCCCCATAGTTCTCCTGCTATCAGTATCACCTGTGACCCATACCATATTCCCTTGATAACCCAATGGTATTGTAACTTTTTTGTAACTTTTTTGTAGCTAAGTGCTGTGTGTGCTGAAAAGAAAATGAACAAACACTGAAAGACTATTGTGCTTCGTGCTATGGTGCCTCCATATCATATAACCCAATGGTATTGTAACTTTTAACATACGACAGTGACTACCTTATCTCAGAGCAGGATCATGTGTGCCTTGGTGGGTGTGTGTGATAACACATCTGAAAAGGTGTGAAACCATTCTCCTAAATTACACAGTATTATAAAGCAATGTTGCCCCAATTGAAAAATAATCAGGAGGACACTGTATTTTGAAGATAAAATTATGTTTGAAATTTTAAAAAATCAGTTTTTATATTCAAAAATTATAATTTAAATTCTTCACTAATATAGCAACATTTTGACTTTTTCTTTTAGTATGGTGAAATGTGTAAGTAAAAAATGCCAATTTAAGTTCTTTAAAAAAGTGAAAGAAACAATATTTTTTATCTCATAGGTTATATTTATCTAATAATTAATGTTTATTATACTTTGTCATTTCAATGTCTCAATATGTTGTACAATGTTATCTTACAGTGTATTCACCGAGATGTAAAACCTGAAAACATTCTAATAACAAAGCAAGGAATAATCAAGATTTGTGACTTTGGGTTTGCACGAATTCTGAGTGAGTAGCAGCTTTCTCCTATCTTATTTAATTCAGAGGATGAGGAAGTAGTGTGGCATATATCCTTTATTTATTGAATGTATGCTAAATGCTATACTGTTATTATTCCAAAAGAAAAATCTCACCTCAGCCATTTTGTCAGCACATTAGTTTGCATTTAACTCCTCTTCACTTGACTGCAGTTAATTAGATATCAAATTTATGTGCTTTGCCCTGTAGGAGAGGAAGAGAATTATAACATGCATTTCTGATTTTCGTGCACTTAGACTGTTAAAAAAAAAAAAAAAAAAAAAAAGAGGGCAAGTGAAAGTGTAGATAATTCCCTGGCAGGAGAGAAACATGGACTCACTGATTGGAAAAAGCCTCATGGAGCTGGTGAAACTAGAGGAGGGACAGGCTTTAGAGACAGTGCTAAGAAAAAGGAAATCATCCCAAACAAGGCAGAACTGAAAGGGAAGGTGTACAAATCACTTTCCCCCTGGTTCTAAAACTTAACAACAGGCAAAACATATCCTAGTGACATACACCTTACACAGAGGTATGTTCCCTATCAAGGACCCAGACACAGGTGACTTGACAATGTATTGGGAAGGGTTAGACAAAAACAAAAACTGATGCTTTTTAAGGTTACTTACTTTGTGTTATCAGCTGATAGTACTCTAATCATTAAGTGCTGTGTGTGCTGAAAAGAAAATGAACAAACACTGAAAGACTATTGTGCTTCGTGCTATGGTGCCTCCATATCATAAAATATTAGGCAGCCATTAAAAGTAATGTTTATGGGGTTTTCAGTGCCATGGACAAATGTTTTAGGAGGAAGTAAATGAAGAAGATCTAGAACTTATATATGTGATATGGTCTTAATGATACAAGAAATTCATGGAAACAACAACTGGCTTACAAGTAACTGTCAACTTAGGAAATGATGTATGTGACAGATATCAATAATACTTAAAGACAATCAGGTGACCCTCGGTGGGAGTAAGAGAGGAATTTCAAATATCACAACCTCAGACTACACATGATAGTCTCTGGTTTGAGGAGGCACAGGTGAACCAACCCGACTCTCCTATACATTCATTCAAGGTACTTAACAAGTTCCAGTGCAGTCTGCACCTCTGTCCTTGTAGTTCTGTAATGATGCACCCTCTATCTTGGGCACCAATTCTGTGCACTCCATTTTCCAGATGAACACTCAGTCCCCAAGCTTCTGATTTTGGTATGTGCCCCTGAGTCAACAACTGTAGGTGGACTCCAGGTGGTAGCTGTCCCTCTCATACATTGTTCAGCCCTGGTAGCACTGCAAACACAACTCACTGAAAGTTTTGCCTACCACTTTTTTTCTGGACTGCTGCTTCTTGACGTCCACTACAGTTGATTTGTCAGGGGCTGTTGACTTTGTTCTGCTGCAGTTTAGTTGTGAACATGTGGAGGAGGTGGGTCTGCATCGTCACTCTGCAGCCATCTTGCTAGACTCCTGGAAATTCATTTTACACTACAAGAAATGTCCAATTTGATCACACAAAAAAAGTTCTACAACCTGCAAATATATCCCATAAAAAACATAAAGGAAACATTTTATATAAAAGCTCCCTCATAAGTGTTCTTTCTGGTGATTTTTCTTTGTAGGCTGGCAAGACTCTCAAACTGGTAATTCTTCTGAACATATAAATCTATTCACTTTTCCCATGAATATGCATTATGCTTTCCTGCTGAGTCGCTCTGTAGCAATCATCTCTAATGTTGAACTCAGTTCAATGTTAGAGTCATTTGTCTCAGAAATTTTGATTTCATGAATACTTGTAAAGGACTCTGAATGGTGAATCCTTTGTGGCATTTCCAATAATAATATCCTCTACCATTTTGTTCCAACAAAGCAATAGCACAAGATGCTACCAACTCGTTAGTGTTGGCTAAATCCTCTGCAAGATGTGGACTCAGACACTGGTATAACTCAGGCCGATACTAGTACTGGTATTAAATCCAGGCTTTAGGGAACAGGCCTGGAGCCTAATGACCAAGATCTGGGGCTCCTGCTCAGTTCTCATCTTCAGCAAGAAAAGAATTCAATGTTGAGACCAAAGTAACAGAGAAGCAGGAAATGTATTGATAGGAAGAACAGAAAAATTCTCCAGGCAGAGAGGGGTACCAAGTGGGTAGCCCAGTGAGGTGTAGCCCAGTGAGGTGACAAGAAGACAGGAAAGCTCTCCAAGTAAAAAGGGGTCCCAAGTGGGTGGCCACTGAGGTGGCGAGAAGTAGATGCTTATATGGACATAGTGAGTGAGGAGAAGAGGTTTAATTGTTGGGTATCTCCATGTTTTGTCTTTTGCTGACTATCTGGGTACACAGGCATCTCCTGGGTTACTGAGTTTGTGAGGTTCTCCCAGGTTTCTCGGTCCCACTTTTTGCCCATGTTATTGGCCTACCTTCCCAAAACCAGGGTCCATTACTTTAGCATTGTGTTATTGTGTTGGTATCATGAACCTTCCAGTCAGACCGATAAGTGGACTAAGCTTGAGGGGGAGAGCTAGGGAAAGATATCCTCCTGGTTTCCATCAAGGTTTCTCAGTCAGACTGACAAATCGACTTGGGACTTGGAGCACCCTGTTCCTAACTGACTGCCTGTACCCATTTCCTAGCTTATTCACTGGTCACTTGTTGTAAGATAGAATCACGGTAAACACTGAATGCTAACACTGACTAAATAAATTTAATCACATAAGAAAAATTTTAAGCTTCTGCTGGATATCCACGTCCAAAAAAATAAAGTTAAACTTTTGCCTTACACCATGTGCAAAATTTACTCAATGACTCAGTCACCTAGGAATAACAAAAAAAAACTATAAAAATGTTCACCACCCTAAACTATAAAACTCTTAGAAAAAAAAACATAATGGGAAAGCTTGATGGAATTGTATTTAACAATGATTCCTTAGCCGTAACACTAAAACCATGAACAATGAAAGAGAACATAGGTAAATTAGATTTTGCTAACATTTAAAAGTATTATGCAAAGGATACTATAAATGGAAAGAAAAGGCTACCATGGAATGGGAAAAAATATTTTCAAATCATATACTGGACAGGGATATACAGAGATCTTTTAAGTGTAACACTCTCAAAAGAATTGAAAAAGGAATTCAAACAGATATTTGTACACCAGTGTTCACAGCAGTATTATTCATAATAGTCAAAAAGTGAGCACAGCCTAAATTTCTATCAGCAAGTGATTGAGTAAGCAAATATGTTACATAGATATAATGAAATAGGACCCCATCTTAAAAGGACATGAAATTCTTACACTATGGATTAGGCCTGAAAGACATCACACTAATTGAAGTGACCCAGTCACAAGAGAGTAAGGATTATCTGATCCCACTTACACAAGAATAGCCTAAATTAGTCAAATTCATGGAGACAGAAAATAGAATAATGATTGTAAGGAGCTGAGGGGAGAAGGACATGGGAAGTTACTATGTAATTTGGGGATGCAGAAAAATTGTGATGGTGTTTGCACAACTAAGTAGACTTAATACCAGTGAACTGTACACTTAAAAATGATTAAGAAGTAACTTCTGTTATATATATTTTACAACAACATACAATTAAGTTTTTCAAATATATGTCATATATGTATACAGTAAATGTGCACAGTAATAAAATTTTAAAGCAAATAACCAAGGGGGAAAATATTTCAAAATTGACAGGCAATTAATAGAACTTATTCATTATTTGATCAAAAAACACTAACACTGAGTAGAAAAATTGGCAAGATGCTAACAATGTACAGGAAAAAAGATTAATAAATATGAGGCCGGGCACGGTGGCTTGTGCTTGTAAGCTTCAGCCTGTGAAGCGGCCGGGGCTAGGGATCGCGGTTTGAGTCCCGCCTGGGGCCGGTAACGAGACCTAGTTCCAAAAAATAGCTGGGCATAGTGGCACGCGCCTATAATCCCAGCTACCTGGGAAGCTGAGTCTGGGGATTGCTTGAGTCTGTGGTACCCCGGGCAACGAGAGCCTGCGGTTCCACGGTCAAAAATAGCGAGACCTAGTCTCAAAAAAAAAAAAAAATTAATAAATATGGAGCAACTTTCTTCCTTACTAATATCAAAAAAGTGCAGAACGAAACACTGCTTTTTACCCAATGATCAAGATTCTTTTCAAAAAATGTGTGTATTCAAAGCATACAGGGTTATTTTTCTATGAATATTGTTTGAAAAAAATCCTTGGGAAAAGCTTGTTGATGTGTATCAGAAACAATTTTAAATACCCTTTGAGTCTTAAGTTCTACTTTTTAAGAACCTCTCATACTTCTAAAAAATATTAAAACATTAAACTAAAAAATAGTAAAAGCCAGGCATGGTGGCTCGTGCCTGTAAGCTTTAGCCTATGAAGCGGCTGGGGCTTACACACAGCAAAACTTAGTCCCAAAAAATAGCTGGGCGTGGTGGTGCATGCCTGTAATCCCAGCTACCTGGGAAGCTGAGGCTGGGGATTGCTTGAGTCTGTGGTACCACAGGCAATGGGAACCTGTGGTTCCATGGGCAAAAATAGCGAGACCTAGTCTCAAAAAAATAAATAAATAAAAAGAATAAAATAAAATAGTAAAATGGTTCAGTGTAGCACCATTTACTACTGAGAACATTTTCAAAAGATTCTGAATATTCAGAAGCAAGAAATGGCTAAAGAGCCCATCTGATTCAGTGTTCTGCATTCACACTTACACTTTGAAAGAATTTTAATGTCACAAGAAAATACTTTGACTCATGATGTTTAGGACTTAGAACAAAAGTACAAAGCTGCAAATAAAGCTTGATTCCATGTGTGTATGTGGGGGGGGGTGTTCCACAAAACCTGGGAGGAAGGGAAGTTGCCCCAAAACATTAATATGGTCTTTCTCTCTCTGGTCTTTTTATTTATTTGCTTTTTATGTTTTTCATTATGTTTTTTCCAAATTTTCTACAAAGACTGTGAATCACTTTATAACCTAATAAATCATGTTCATACCTCCCAATCTGGCTTTTGACTTAGAACTATTCTCTTAAAAAAATGATTCCAAATACAACAAAAGCTTTAAACATTTCAGACTATATAGCTTTATATTTTTTAAAATTATAATGGATAATTAAATATACTTAGTAGCTTTATAGTTTTTAAAATTATAATGGATAATTAAAGGTTACTTCCTTTTCCTACTTTGGTGACAACTGCTCTTAATTGAGAGGTATAGCTCCTGTTTTCTTAGCATCTTTTGTTGCAGAGTTGTGCAGGTTGCCAGAAGCCTTTTCCAAGGAGAATTGTTCATCACCCCATCTTTGCCAGTCAGTTTTGTCAATTGATCTACACCTGTCATGTATTTGTGGAGTTCACCTATGATTTCATATATGAATCACCAGTTAAAGGCCCATGGAGTGGTTTTGTCTACTCTCCTTCATCTGAAGGAGTAATCTGGGTTTCCTTCATCAGAGTAATCAGAGTCATGTGGCAATTGCAGGATTAGTTCCCACTTACTTGGGGACAGGTACCATGGCCCAGGCAGGTCACACTTGTGACTGCTGAGCAGGGCTGGGCAATGAGGTTACATCTAGTTCTCCATCATCTGTCTAGCCCACACCACATATGACTCATAGTAGAGTCAGATTGAAGTCTTTGTTATAATGAATCCTAAGCAACACCTTTAGATAGATAAATCAGTTAATGCAATCATCTAGCATTATATTAGTGTCCTGGGACTGCCACAATAAGTTACAACACACTGTGTGGCTCCAGGCAACAGAAGTTTATTCTCACAATGTTCTGGAGATTGGAAATCTGACATCAAGGTTTCAGCAGGGCCATATACCCTTTGAAGGCTCTAAGGGAAGCTCCTTCCATACTTCTCTCATAGCTTTGGTCATTTGCCAGCAATTGTTGGTTTCATTAGCTTGCAGCTGCATCCCTCCTATCCATTTCTAATAGCACATCACATTCTCCCTATGTGTCTCTGTCTGACTCTTGTATAAGAAACCATGGGGATCTTGGGTTGGGGTTCCACCCTAATTGAGTATGATTTCATCTTAAATTGATGGTGTCTGCAAAGACGCTCCAAATAAGTTCACATTCTCAGGTTCATAGGGCCTAGGATGACAAACTATGTTTGGGGAAGACAAACATAGTTTAAGCAGTACCATATTGATGATAATGTAGAAACAGTTGTTCAGACTTGGAGTTATGCTTCAGAAATTCTCACACCTCTGCCTACCATTTGGAATTATGCAAGTATCAAGCAGCTTTGTAAAGCTTTTCAAAGATTCCTTTGGAAACTGAAGTTATTGGCTGAGTGCACAGTCTGTTATCTAGTGCCTTGCTGCTAGGAGTGCTATGAATCCAAAGTTGCTGAACCTTGCTTGAATGTCTGACCTGATCTTGGAAATAGTTTACATATCAGGAGAATGTGACCCACCTGATCTGACTGATACACTTGCAGTTCCAGGAGATGCCTACACTGATTACGTGGCTACAAGATGGTACCGGGCTCCTGAACTTCTTGTGGGAGATACTCAGTATGGCCCTTCAGTCGATGTATGGGCTACTGGCTGCGTTTTTGCAGAGCTCCTGACAGGTCAGCCACTTTGGCCTGGAAAATCAGATGTGGACCAACTTTATCTGATCATCAGAACACTGGGTATGAGAATTTTATGGCTTAGAGTTGCTAAATTTTTATAGTATGTCATTTTAATGGAAAAGCAAGAGCTTTCTTCTTCTAAGTGCTACTTAGAATGTTGGCTCTGGTTTATAGTCAAGCCCCATCCCTTGCCTCCCATCACTCCTCTCAGTGAGCAAATGCAATTTCTGCTCACAATAAAAGAGGTATTTACCCCCCCTCCCGCTTTACACTAGAGCAGGGATCAATAAACTTTTTCTGCAAATGGTCAAGAGGTACAAAAAAGCAGGGGTTGCCATTCTTATATCAGACAGAGCATATTTCAAATTAAGAAAAGTGACAAAAGATAAAGATGGCCGCTACCTAATGGTTAAAGGGTCAATCCACCAAAAAGACATAACAATAATCAACATATATGCACTAATAAAGGAGCACCAAAATTCATAAAACAACTGCTAGCAGAACTGAAATCAAATATTGGTGAGAATACATACATGGTAGGAGATTTAACACGCCACTAGAACCAAAAGACAGATCAACAAAACAGAAACTACACAAAGACACAAAAGCTTTAAAGGAAGATCTGGACCAAATGGACCTAATAGATTATATATACAGTACACTATACCCCCTAGACTTTCTTTTCAAATGCACATGTTTCTTTCTCTAAAATTGACCATATATTAGACCAGAAGACAAACCTGAACAAGTACACAAAGATTAAAATAATACCAACCTTTCTCTCCAATCATAAAGGCATCAAACTAGAAATCAACAATGAAAAGAAAATAAGGAAAGTAAACACTACATGGAGAGTGAACAACAGGCTTCTGGAAGATCACTGGGTAAAAGAGGAAATCAAAGAAGAAATTAAAACATACATGGAGACAAACAACAAAGACAACACAGCATTCCAAAATATGTGGGACACTGCAAAAGCAGTATTAAGAGGAAAGTTCATAGCAATACAGGCCCAAATAAAAAGAATTGAAACAACCCAAAGAAATACTCTAATCTCCCACTTGAGGACCTAGTAAAAGGAAACAAATCTAAAACCCAGCAGAAGACAAGAAATAACAAAAATAAAAGCAGAAATAAATGAAATAGAAATAAAAAAGACCATTGAGAAGATAAACAAAATCAAAAGATGGTTCTTTGAAAAAATAAATAAAACTGATAAACCCATTGCAAGGCTTACAAAGAAAAGAAGCGAGAAAACTCATATAAATAGGATCCTAAGCGAAAAGAGAGAGATTACAACAGACCCAGCAGAAATCCAAAAGATAATTAGAGACTGCTACAAACATCTATACGCAAACAAATACAACAACCTGGAAGAGATGGACAAATTCCTAGAGCAATTCAGCCATCCACAAAGAAGACTGAACAAAGAAGAAATAGAGAACTTAAAGAGGTCAATCACAAACAGTGAAATTGAGGCAATCATCAGAACTCTCCCTAAAAACAAGAGCCCGGTCCAGATGGTTTCACAAATGAATTCTGCCAAACATTCAAAGAGGAACTAAAACCAGTACTGTTAAAACTCTTTCAAAAAATCGAGAAAGAAGGAAAGCTACCAAATATGTTCTACAAAGCAAACATTACACTAATTTCAAAACCAAATAAAGATAGTGCAAAGAAAGAGAACTATAGACCAATCTCCCAAATGAACACAGATGTAAAAATTCTAAACAAAATCCTGGCAAATCGAATCCAATATTGCATAAAAAGAAGTATCCATCATGACCAAGTGGTATTCATCTCAGGGGCTTAGGGATGGTTCAACATCCAAAAATCAATCAACATAATCCATCACATCAGCAGAGAGGAAAAAAAACCATATGATGATATCAATAGATGCAGAAAAAGCATTCAATAAAGTTCAGCATCCTTTCATGATGAAAGCCCTGGAAAAAAATTGGTATAAAAGGAACATACCTCAACATAATAAAAGCTATATATGACAAACTCACAGTAAATTTCAGCCTCAATGGGGAAAAACTGAAGTCAATTCAATTAAGGTCTGGAACCAGGCAAGGATGCCCACTCTCTCCACTCCTTTTCAACATGGTTCTGGAAGTCGTAGCTAGGACAATAAGACAAGAGAAAGACATAAAAGGAATCCAAATAGGGAAATAAGAAATAAAGCTATCGTTATATGCGGATGATAAGATACTCTAGAGAACCCAAAAAAATCGATAGAAAAACTAATTGAAATAGTAAATCAATTCAGTAAGGTAGCTGGATACAAAATCAACACACAAAAATCAATAGCATTCATATATGCAAAGAATCAATCAACCATTGCACCAAAGAAAATTAAATACTTGGGAATAAACCTAACAAAAGAAGTAAAAGACCTATACAAAGAACACTACAAAACATTCTTAAAAGAAATACAAGATGATGTTTAAAAATGGACATTCCCTGTTCATGGATTGGAAGAGTCAACACTATCAAAATGCCATACTACCAAAGGCAATCTACAGATTCAATGCAATTCCAATAAAGATCCCAATGACATATTTTAAAGAATAGAACAAAAATTACTGAAATTCATATGGAACAACAAAAGATCTAAATAGCTAAAACCCTCTTGACAAACAGAAGAGGGAATGAAGGTATTACTATTCCAGACTTCAAACTATATTACAAAGCCAAAATACTTAAAACATCATGGTACTGGTACAAAAACAAACAGACCAATGGATCAGAATCGAATACCCAGAAATAAAACCACACATATATGGTCAACTAATCTTTGACAAAGGGGCAAAAAACATACTCTGGAACAAGGAGAGCCTCTTCAGTAAATGGTGCTGTGAAAACTGGATCAAGACATGCAAAAAAATGTTCCATGACAACACCCTCATCACACCTTGTATGAAAATCAACTCAAAATGCATAAAGGACTTGGACGTGAGACCAGCAACCATAAAATACATGGAGGAAAACCTGGGCAAAACCTTTTATGAATTTCACCTCAGAAATTCACTTCTGGAAACAACTATGGCTGGCAGAAAAATGAAGACAACATAAACAGCTGGGACTCCATCAAAATAAAAAGTTTGTGTACAGCAAAAGAGACAATAAACAAAACAAAAAGAAAACCAATTGACTGGGAGAAAATTTTTACCCTCCAGACAAATGACAAGGGTCTTTGTTATAACAAAGATCCACAAAGAACTCCTACAACTCAACAAAAACAAAGCAAAAAGCCCAGTCTAAAAAAGGGGAGATGAACTAAAAAGACACTTTACCAAAGAAGAGATACAGATGGCTAGTAGGCATATGAAAGAATGCTCCACATCACTAATAATCAGGGAAATACAAATTAAAACCACACTGAGATACCATCTTACACCAGTAAGAATGGCCCATATAAATAAAATGGACTACAAAAAGTGTTGGCACCAATGTGGAGAAAAAGGAACCATTTCACACTGCTGGTGGGGTGCAGACTGGTCCTGACAGGATGGAAGACTGTGTGGAAGACCCTCAAACAATTGAAAGTGGAATTATCATTCAACCCAGCAATCCCACTACCGGGAATCTACCCAGAGGACAAGAAAACACTAATTCAAAAGGACACCTGTATGTGCATGTTTATTGCAGCTCTGTTTACAATTGCCAAGATATGGAAACAAACCAAATGCTCCCAAATCAATGATTGGCTGAAAAAAATGTGGTATGTGTACACAATGGAATACTATGCATCAATAAAGGAGAATGAACACATGTCATTCGCAGCAGGATCAAATTAGACTCATATTAGCAGAAATAAACCAAAAAGAAAATGAGAAATACAGGATGGTCTCACTTATATGATGGACATAGGAAAAAACAAACAAACAAAAATTAGAAACAACCAATGGGTTTGAACAATGTAGAGGAGGAAGGGGAAGAAGGCAAGGGAGGCAAAGGGCACAAAAGAACAGGATGGTTAACAGGTGTCGGAAATGGGAAAACCCTGGGGTACACAATAATGTAATATATATATATATATATATATATAAATACACATAAATATGCAAAATTTTTTAAAAATTAAATTAAAAAAATCAGCCATCACAGAGATCGTTGACATTCTCTGTGGACATCTCTTCTATCCTATTCCCCATTATACATTCCCAGAAATAATAATCAGCACACTGGATTTGATGTTTATCATTCCTGTGGTATTTGAAACTTTTAAATCACACATATGAGTAAATAGTATATTATTTTGCTTGGTTTATAATTTTGTAATAATGGTGTTGTAATATATATACCTATGTGTAACTTGTTTTCTTCCCACAAAAAAATTTTTAAAAAATAATAAAAAAATTTTTAAGGGTCAAGTGGTAAATATTTTAGATTTTGCAGGCTATTTGGTCTCTGTTGCAACTCTGTTTATTTGTATACTAATTAAGAACTTCCAAATTGTTTTCACACACAGCATCTCTTTCAGTTTTAAGGAGAAGCCAGTAAGTACATTTTAATTGTTTGTGTTTTACAAATGAAATTAAAGCTCAGGGAGCTTCTCTGGTCTTCTCTGAAGTGCTGTCAGCTAAGTGCAGAGTAGGCATGGGCTCCAGAGTTCTCTCTCTTGAGCTTTCAGCACGTGTCAGCTTCTTCAGCAGTTGTCTACTTCCACCTGGTTGGAAGAGACTATAAACAAAAGGTTAGCTGCAACTTTATGCTAGCAGTGTGGACACAAAGAAAAGTGGCATGTCTGCACACTTTCTATGAGCGTTTATTACTTCCCACAACACTTTCTGGCAGCATGGCTCGTGGGCAAGGAAACTGCTACTGACCAGTCTGATCCAGTTCCCCAACTGGCTCTAGCATATTCTTCTATAGAACCCCACAGCGTGAGTATCACTCATGTGTAGAGTAGAATATCATACCTCACACCTTTGGTGTATATTATTTATTTGGTTGATTTCCTACAAAGAATGTAGAAATTTCATTAGGCAAATGTAGAAATTTACATTTACATTACATTTATATTAGACTTGAGTTTCATTTCTGTATCTGTCACTTCATACCTATGACCTTACACAGGCTATTAAATATCCAAGGCTTATCTCTTCATTGGTATGGTATAGATTAAAAATAGCAACCATTGTGACATTATGATGAAGTTAAATGAGATCATGTATGTAAAGCACTCCTCACCACTTTCTTATCTTCTCTCTTGGTGGAGGTGAATGGCAGACTAAGCCACATATGACACAAAGAGTTACATGGGAGAACTGACCTTACCTGCAAAGTCATGGTTTAACAGTGAGCCCTCACTCCCAGGTCTGGAAGAGGAACCTCAGGCTCAAGATAACTTTCACATCTAGACCTCAAAAGTTAACCTCTTAAACACTATATTATTTTTATTATATTTAATCTGAGTTACATGGTTTTATTTTACAGGAAAACTAATCCCAAGACATCAGTCTATCTTTAAAAGTAACCAATTTTTCCATGGCATCAGTATTCCTGAACCAGAAGACATGGTAAGTTATTCATTGGGGATATATGTTATTTGTGTTGCGACATTCTTTGAAAGGGTAGTTTCTTTTTTAAAGTTTGTACTTTGAGCTCCCATCTTCCTTATGATCCAGTGACACCAATCAAAGAAACTATATAAAAATTACATGAGGTAAAAAAAAAGAAAATTATATAAGATGAACTGGGAAAATGCTTTATTTACTTTTCCCTGTTTAATATTAAATTTGAACTGAAAGCATATTTGGTTTCTTTCATAAATACCTTCTTGATCCTTTCACTTAAAAAAAAAGTTATTTTCTAAGAAGTTGTAATGTTTTTTCGTAAAAAAATACATTCTTTTTACTTTTTCTACTTGTATAACAAAATTCAAATCATGAAATCTATTTCTTCATAACATATTTTTTAAGTTGTCGAAAATTTTTATAATTTTCTATTGATTGCACACACATGCACATATATGTATTTATACATACACACATGTATATAAATTACATCATTGTCTACCCCAAGGTTCTCCACACCTTGTCACCCGTGAACCATACTTATTCTTTTGTGCCCTCCCCATTTTCACCCTCCTCCTGCTCTCTTACTCTATGCTTTAGTTCTGTTGGCAGTTTTTAATTTTTCTTGTCTGTTTGTTTTTCCTATATCCTCATATAAGTGAGACCATCCCACATTTCTCTCTTTCTTTCTGGCTTATTTCCACTAGCATGATTCCTTCTAGCTCCATCCAAGTTGCTGCAAATGACATATTTATCTTCTCTGATTGAGGCGTACAATTCCATTGTGTAGATATACCATATCTTTTTCAATCATTCATCAATTTTGAGATAATGTATATTTTTACATGGAAAGTCCTTCTACAAAATGATCCTTATTATATCCAAAGCAAAACTCCAAACCACAGTGATCATTGTATGATGCCTTTCTTTGGGAATGCATCAGCGACTACTCCCCTTTTATGTTCAGTTAGCATTGATTTCTTGTGTTACCATTTGGACAATTAATTTTAAAATTTTGAGTAGCCTCATTCTGCCTATAGAGTAAAGGACTGTTGGGAGAAGCATGCATCCACACTAAGCTGTATGGCGCTACAATGGTGCAGGACTGAGAAGAATAAAGCCCGATCATGACTTACAGCAAATATAGCGTTCATATGTCATGACTCTCTCTCTAAATACCCTGAATGCTTTGAATTCATAATTTAATATAGTATGTTGATTTATATGCTGAGTGTTTCTTAAATTATATTTGTTAAAATTTTTATTATATGTGACAAAACTCTTCAATATAATAAAAAGTTAAAATTGAATTACAAAGCTAGAGGTTAAACTACAGTAAACTATATAACCTGTTTAAAGAATAAAATACAACTAATTCACTTATACCTGGTGCATGAGGAAGAATATTGCCACTGAAACTTTTCCCCTTCCCATATATTCCTCCTCAGTCCCATTCTGAATTTTGTGTTTCTCATTATATTGTTTTCTGCAGTTCATTAATGCTTAACACATCCCTCTAAGTAAATCAGGCAGATACTGTAGTACTAGTGTAGGATTTGTAGGATTTGGTATTCATACTTCCCAACCATCAATTGTGTAGGACATTGTGAAATTAAGCAAATATGTCTTTCAGACTTTTATACTATTGTGAAAATATAATTTTTAAAAATGTTTAAAAGGATTGAGGAATTATCTAGACAGGGGAACGTCAAAGAATTCTTATTATTAATATATTTTAAGTATATATTACTTTGTTGTTATGTAAAATTGAAACTCTTTACTCTGTTTTTTAAGGAAACTCTTGAAGAAAAGTTCTCAGATGTTGAGCCCGTGGCTTTGAATTTCATGAAGGTACTTAAGAACCAATTATAATCAATATTGACTGGAAATTGTAATGATTAAAACTGGCAACTGCAAGAGATAGTCCATAGGGCAGATAACGTGAAAGTAGGATGTAGTCATTGAAAATTATAAGAAACTATAAAGTAATTAAAGTTAAAGGAACATAGGTGATTTAAACAGCATTAGCTCCAACATAGCCTTTAAATTAGTAGAAAACATGTGATAGAGTATAATTAGAATTACTGTGATGACACTATTGCTTCATTTGCATTTGTTAGGACATTGTTAAGTCAATATATTCAGACTGTATTAAGTCAATATATTCAGAAACTAATGAGGATGAATGTATTCCTTCAGTTTGAAGGCTAGAATTGCACCTCCTGACCACTAGCTACATTTTGCTATTGAGCACTTGAACTATGAGCAACTAGAATTACTAAAAAAAAAGAATCTATTTTATGAACAATTTAAAAATACTGATTATATGTTGAACTGATTTGTTGTATTATTATTTTTACGTATTAATTTTTATTTTTTAAAAATTAGTAAAGGAGCCAGGTGCAGTGGTGCATGCCTTTAATCCCAGCCTTGGGAGGCTGAGCCTAGGAATTGCTTGAGTCTGTGGGTTTGAGCACAAACCTGAACAACATAGTGAGACCTAGTCTCAAAAAATCTCCAAGCATGGTGGCCCACACCTCTAATCCCAGCCTTGGGAGGCTGAGGCTAAGGATCCCTTTACTACCCCAGGCAACATAGCGAGACCTAGTCTCTAGGGAAAAACAATAGTAAGGGACCAAGCAAAGTCAGTGCCATGCATACATCAGTAATGGCCCCTGCACCAGGCCCAAGAGAGATAGTCAAGAACAGATCCTAATAAAAGACACAACTCAATTATTGATCAGTCTGCCATTCATTCTTGACCAGCTGAAGCCATGTTTGAAAGTATCACTCTTCAATCCAGTGTGAATACTGAGTACTGGTTTCCAAATGGCTATTCTCCTGAATGTCCTAAGTGTTTTTGAAAAAATACATTTTAATATCTAATCTCAGATTTACAGAAGTATAATCTCTATGAGAAGGACATTGGAATTTGTGTCTTTAAATGTCCCCTAAAATATTATGATAAACAGCCTAATCTGAAACTCATCTGATGTAGAAGGAAGAACCATTGGGATAAACTAGAGTAAACTTTGTAGACCAGCTATTTAACCCAGGTTGCTGTCTTGGTACTATCCAGGGTGCTGGATTCCTTCAGTCTGAGTCCTGAAATTCTTCCATGCTTTCAGAATCCCCTTTCCACTGCTTTACCTGCCTTAACACAGCACTCTGCACACCTTGTCCTGGAAGCAAATTCCCTGAATTTGCTCTAGAAAGATTGTTCTGTTTACTAGCAGAACCTCCAAGGAATCAGAGGGAGCTGTCAAGCACTACAAGCCTAACCAGTTCTAAGATGGAGTCCAGCCTTCCTTTAGTTACTCCCCCCATTAATCTGAGAGAGAACTTACTGGAAGGCAACTTGAAGGCACAAAAACTTCAAGGTAAAGGAAAAACTCCCTCATCCCCAGAGATGAAGTACCCAGTGAGCCTGCCTAAGGTTCTGGATAAAGCTATTTTTGGTCAGTCCTTATTTGATTTAGACCCATGAATAGTGACTTTCTAATGCATCAGAGATTGTGGTCTTCTGTGAGCTACTCCCTGCCACTTAGACTCTTGCCTCATAATAGATGAAGGAAGGCTTGCTTTCCTTAATAGCAGTTGAGAATCTTTAACAACAAATAAATATTGGCTCTCATAGCAGGTGGTTTTCCAATGAAACTGAGGCATGGTCTATGTAGAGAACTGCTCAGATGGGTGATGTGCCAGCCAAGGACAGGGCCAAAGATAGTGGTGGTATGCAGTGACTAAGCTATGACAGATCATTTGTGTTATTTTCATTAGGTTTAAAATGAGACAATGGTACAGTGTTTAATTTTAGAGTATTTAATTTTTGTATTCATTTGTCTTTATTGTCATAACCATTGTATCATTATGTCAGTTTAATCTCATCAAGACTTTTGAAATCTTTATTAAAGAGCTTTCAGTGAAATTTGAAGTTACATGACCTTTATCTTTTTTTTTTGAGACTAGGTCTCGCTATTTTTGCCCTTGGGACCCCAGGCTCACGTTGCCCGGGGTACTATGGACTTAAGCAATCCCCAGCCTAGCTGCCCAGGTATCTGGGATTATAGGTGCACACCACCATGCCCAGCTATTTTTTTGGAACTAGGACTGACTATGTTGCCCCAAGCGGGACTTAAACCATGATCCCTGGTCCCCGCCGTGACTTCCTAGGCTGCCGCCTACAGGCATATGCCACCGTGCCCAGCTTCTTGTCCCTTATCTTAAAAATCAGACTAGTCCAGGGGAACTCTTATCAGGATATACCTCTGAGCCTCAGCAGCCTCTTGGTAATCCAGGGAGTCAGGGAGCCTCAACTCCAACCAGTTCATCTCCATGTTCTTCAAATTAATCAAATAGGACACTGGTCTAGCTAGGCCCCATGAAATAACTCAGCATTAGTAGTCTCTTAAAATCTAAAAATGGCCTTTATAATAAAGATGAGTAAGTAATAGACCAGATATCAATAGATTGAGAGTCTATATAAGAAAGTGAATGGATTCAAGATATGTTTGGAAGTAAAGGTGATAGAGCTTGATTATGATTTAGAACTGGATACTAAAGTGGAGGAAGTGAACCAAGATGAGGTGCCAGGATTAGTTTCTTAGGACTGTCATAGCAAGAGTTCCAGAAACTGGGTAACTGAGTACAACAGAGGATTATCCTCACAATTCTGGAAGCAAGGAGTCTGAAATCAAAATCAAGGCCCTAACAGGGCCTTCAAGTGTTCCCCAAAGCCTCAAGAAGAGGATCCTTCCTGGCCTCTACTGGTTTCAGGTACTCCCAGGCATTCTTAGGCTTGTGGTAACTTCAGTACCTGCCTCCATCTCCACTTGTTCTGTGTTTCTATCTTTGCATTGTCTTCCCTTATTGTAGAGTAAATGAGTTGTCAGAGTTTTCATACCCTTCCACCATTAGCCTCTATGACTTGTACCAGTAGTATTGCACCTTCCCCATCATTGTACACACTTGGGCCCACTGGGTATGCACATACAGGGTGCACATGTGCACATACACATCTGGGCCTAGGAGGAGAGGATAAAAGGGTGGTGTCACCCTAGCAGTGAGGGAATGCCAGAGAGGGATGCCAGAGAGAGAGAGAGAGAAAGAGAGAGGGAGAGAAAGAGAGGGAGAGGGAGAGGGAGAGAGAGTGAGCAGCAAGTGAGCCCAGAGAAGGAACAAGAAGATTTGAAGGAGCCTGGGAGACTCAGTTGTCTGCTTACCTTCTAGCCCTCCCTCCTTTGCCTGCCTGCCTGCCTGTATAGTCTGCCTAGAGAAAGCTCAAGGAGAAACTTGGGAGAACTTGAAAGACTCAAGTGGTTGTTTTCTATACAGATTGTTTTCCCCTGTTCACCGATAAAAACACTGTGAAGATAATGCAACGGGTTCCAATTTTCTTTTTTAGCTGCTGGAGCCTGTGATGAAGCTACCCAGAATGGGATGGTTACAAAACACTCATCTTAAAAGGACACCCGATCACATTGGAGTAGGGCCTCATCTTAACTAATCACATCTGCAAGAACCTTATTTTCAAATAATGTTGTATTCTGAGGTACTGAGGGTTAGGAAATTCTACTGATACTTGGGTGGATACAATTCAACCCATAACAGTTCCCTTGAGACAAAACAGACATGTTAAGAAGGCAATTATGTATGTCAATCTGGAATTTAAAGGATAGGCCTGGACTAGAAGTACATACATGTGCAGGTATCTGGCAAACTGATAATTGAAGTCACTGATCATCAGTAAGATTAACTAGAAACTTGGGTGAGGGAAAAAAGGCAAGGTGTATTAAAACTTGAGGCAGCCCAACCAGCCACTGTAGAGAAGATAAACTGGCAAAGATTGATTTTGGAAAAGTGGCTAGGGATAGGAAAGAAAGTGAGGTCTCAGAAGCCAAAAAATTTCCAAAAGATAGTGGTCAATAAGTCAGGCATGGTGGCACACACCTGTAATGCAAGCACTGGGAGGCAAAGAGGCCAGGGATTGCTTCAGTTTATGGATTCAAGACTACCCTGGGCAACATAGCAAGACCTGGTCTTGAAAAAGCAGCCAGGTGTGGTGGTGGGTGCCTGTGAACCCAGTTACCTGGGACGCTGAGGCTGGGGATCGCTTGAGTCCGTGGGACCGGGACCACTTCAGGTAACATAGTGAGACCTAGTCTCAAAAAAAAAAAAAAAAAAGATAGTGGTCAGTAGTATATAATACTATAGAGTGAAAACTCAAAATGCCTGTCAAAGTTAAAGATAAAGAAATTAGAGGCCATAGTATGAATAACAAGAGCCTTTGGATAGAGGCAAAAGCCATGAAGAAAGGAAGAAATAGAAATAGTTTGTAAAGGAAAAATGGTTTGTATTCAAAATTGTCTGTCCTGGTCATAGTCTTGATCATGTTTGAAGAGACTGATTCTCAGCCACTGTATTTAGTACATGGCCAGCATAACTTGGGGCTGTCTGCTTGGAAGTGGTAGTAGCCATCGAGCAACAGGTGGATACAGTTAGGCTGAACAAGGCTGTCTTAAAGAACAGGATCAATCAGATGCCTTTCAAAAGGGCAGATGAGATTACTTCAAAGTAGGCAGTATTTCAAGGATCTCAGAGATCTGAACGCAACTGGAACTAGGGAGAAACAGGCATTATAGGACTGCCCTAGCTGGGACATCCTCTGACAGTGCAGCTATTTGTACATTGAGTGCTTCAAAACAATGCCTGGTATGTTGCTTACCCTTTCTTTTCTGATATAGTCTCAAGGTGAGACATTTTAGATCTCCTGTGCCTGCATGTGCTAAGGCAGCTCCAGTTCCTCGTGGATCCTAGACTGTCTGTGTTCATGAGAAGAGCCCCAATTTCTGGCCAGAGAGCAGCAGGGCCTCTTGAAAGAAATCTGTGTCAAGATTGCTACTGGTTCCATTGCTGTCAGAGTTCTTCCCGCTCTCATGGGATGCAAAGCTAATGACTTCTAGTAGCTTCATAATGTCATCTCTTTCTTTTTGCCTCTAGTGATTTTTATGTAAATATAGATTTTAATAATCCCTATTTTATATTCTTTTCACTTCTAAGACTAACACGTCCTTGGCCATCTTCTTAAATCTGTTCTTGAACTTGCATATCAGACTCACCCAGAGGGTTTGTTTAACATAGATTGCTACTTTTCATTCCATAGAGTAAGAAGATATTGATCTAGCTGGTTTAGGGGCCAGCTTTGAAAAACATGACAAACTTTTTGCTTTGTCCTTGATGAAGAGATGGTCCTGGTGGAAACACCTGATTTACAGGTAACCCCTTCCAGAGACAGTGACTGTTAATCAGTTCTGCCCTCAGAAGACTTTGAAGTGGCAGAAGAGCAATTCTTGTAATTAGCAAGTTTCAAATACTGGAGACTATATCAAGTTGAATTTTTCTAAACTCCTGTTTGCTCCATCAAGTTACTGTTCAGAGTATTGGAAACACAATAGCAAAATAGGCCCTTTTGGTAATATCTTCTTTGTTTTTCTCTTCTTTCAAAGGAGTGTCTGAAGATGAACCCAGATGACAGATTGACCTGTGCTCAACTCCTGGAGAGCCCCTACTTTGACTCTTTTCAAGAGGACCAAATGAAAAAAAAAGCACGTAATGAAGGAAGAAACCGAAGACGCAAGCAGGTACCTCTGTTCAAAAGTTAAAGTGTGAAAAAATGATCTGTTATTTTGCCTTCTTCTGCCTTTCAGAGTGACACTAGGTGGACACCAAGAATCTTTTCTTGGAATTGGTTTAGTTGTATTTTTTTATCTTAATAAATATCGCTGATTGATGTAATAAAACTGTGAAAAATAGTTTGTTTTATTGCAAAAACTTCTTCCAAACCTTATTCCAAGTACACTTGAACTGAATTATTGCACAATTCTTTCACTATACTGATTGGATATGTCACCTGCCATATTATGTAACCAAAATACAACCCTGAGTTCACCATCACTACAGAAGAATCCCACTATCTTTGCTTCCAAAGGCTTAAAGGAAATTTCACTCTTTCTTTATCTTTTCACCCATGGAAGGTGTTTAAACCTCCCTTTCCTAGGCTTTTCCCTAAAATCAGTCATGAGCACTGGCCAGATACAACAGGATGAAATTCAGACATCTGGGAACCAAATCCTAGCCTAAAATATATGAATATTGCAGTGCCAATATGGTGAACTTGATGACAGTGTTGATTCTGCAGTTTAATAGTTGATTATCCTTTGCTTGGTTTCAGAAAAGTTTGACACTAAATAAACTTCATGGAAGTAAGCTTGTTTTGTGCTAGGTTTCTTTCTAACCCTGTTTCCCCAGCACTTAAAACAGTACCTGATCTATAGAAAGTACTTAATATTATCCAAATAAATAAATAAAACCAACTTTGTTTATTAATATGTAGGGGGGGTAGTTTTTAATTTATCAGAGACTGAAAATCATCCCATTCTGTATTTGCTAAATATCCCACTTTTGAACTATGTATTGGTCCTTTGTCTTCTTAGCATATCTACAATAAGGAACAAATGGCTTTTTTCCAATCTTTTGATAGTTAAAATAGATGCTTATTGAGAGAGCAAGTTCAAGCTAATCAATAAGATGAAATGTTAAACTTATTTCTGTATATCCAAAATCTCTGGGTATCTGAATTTTTGTTCCACAGGTTGTTTGCCTTTCACTGTTAAAGCTTTATGTTTGCAAGTCAAATAAAATACAGTTTACTTCAGTAACCAAAAGATTAGGGTTGACTCAAACAATAGTTTGAAATATGATATGCCAGACTCCCCTGATTTGGCTTTCGAGCTTGAACAGCAACACCACTCAGTCCTGTCTCTTGATCTCTAATCACTTCTACCTGACTTGCTGGCTGGAGGGGACTCAGAACTACTGTCCCTTCACACACTAATCCC
This sequence comes from Uropsilus gracilis, assembly GCA_004024945.1. Lineage (NCBI taxonomy): Eukaryota > Metazoa > Chordata > Mammalia > Eulipotyphla > Talpidae > Uropsilus > Uropsilus gracilis. The sequence goes on along the minus strand of PVHY01000990.1, from coordinate 20,813 downwards.
AGCTGCGTTCCCCTTGCCTTAAGCCCCTGCAGCCCAACAGACCTTACAGAAGACCTCAAAGCCCCAGAAGCCACAAAAAGAAAAACACAAGGAGCAGTTGGCACGTAGGTCATTTCCGCCTCAGACACTGATTAGCCACTCTCCTCCTAGGCCATCTGCAGGCTGCCCACCTCTGTGTGCTGGGCCCACCCCACCTCCACCTGGTGATATCTCTGGAGAACAAGCCAGGATCAAGACAAGGATGTCTTTCAAGTTTTAGCTTTTTTCCTAAGCAATACCTCTTCCCTAGACGTTTAGCTGTATCTGAAAATTACAGAAAGATTTCTTCAGTCATTGTGATTTCACTTTGTGATCCCAACTTCTAAATCCCTAAGTAGATGCTCTCAACAATTTCCTTAAGACTAAATGTTGTTTGCAGATGATAGCAAAATAGTTTAAATAAACCCTCGCTGTTCTGCCAATATTCTAGTATTAATATCCTAAAATCTAAAATGTGAGATGAGTTAGAATGTAAACTCATAGAATTACTGCTAAACATTTGTCTTTTAAAAACAGAAATGTGTATTTTAAAGAAATCACAGCACAGTGATGAGAATCCTAGAATAAACAATAGAACCAAATTTTCAAGTGTCAGAGGATTACAGTTTTGATAAATGAAACCCTGCCTAATTTTAAAATTGATGTATTAGACATCTTTGTACCTCATGTATTCTTCTTTGTTTTACCAGATTTAAATCAAACTTCATATAGGGGTTGTTTTCAATTACTTTCTTATTTTTGTCTTGTTCTGCTATTAGAATCAACTGTTGCCTCTCATACCAGGAAGCTACATATCCCCCACACCTGATGGAAGAAAACAAGTCCTCCAGTTAAAATTTGATCATCTTCCAAACATTTAGAAAAATGTTCTTTCAAGTGGAAAGTAATTTAATATATACACATTTTTGTACAAGAGAGATAGGAATTCTGTTTCATATGCAAATGAGCCATATGAAAATTAAGATGCTTTCTAGAGTTGTTTTGCTCTGATTGTTACTGATTCCTCTCCTTATGCTTTTTACATGCCAACTTTATCTCTTAGAACATTTTTCTTTAAATGTTACAAAGTCTGAAACTACACATATGGAGGAGGCATTTTCAATGTCATCAGAGGAGCCCCTGAATAAAGCAATTTGCGTTCAGGATTTGTGGGCTTATACTTTGATTTATGAAGATTTACATATATCATCTTGCTTCAGCTGACCACATAATGTCCTAGAGCAATAATAAATAGCTTGCCTGGCTGTTGTTTGTGTAAGAGATGACACTGTGTCTCTGCATTTTAATTCACTTCTACTGTAACCAGGTCTGTTAAGTAATGCTGGTATTTTATTCTGTGCTTTTATGTTGGTGTAAGAAAAAAACCTTGAAATGTCATCCCAGTTTACCCCTTAATTCCAAGGCAGACTCTGCTTTCTGTCTCATGACATACTGACAATTCTCTTTTTAAAGTAACTAGAGAAAAAGTCCTTGTATTTACGTAGCAAATAGAGAATGAACTACAAGGTGATTACCGACCTTGTGACAGTAACACCTGAGGAAAATCGATTGCTGATGAATACTGTCCTTTGTCATCTCTTAATTCTTTATCCTTTTTTCTCCTACTGGTTAACTCATCTCGGTTCCTAAACTGATCTTCTTGGATGTGTTTTTGAAATAGTTCAGTATCAACACTCTCTTCCAAACATTGACATCCATAACCTCTGTGAATTTGTACAGCCCTAAACATGATCAGGTTAGGTTGTCAGCGCTTAGATTATCTTTCAGTTAGCGTCGTTATTTGTCTCATATTAAAAAAAAAAAAAAAAAAGAGCAGCAGCAAACAAAACACCTCAGTGGGTGAGTTTGCAATTTATATAAGGCTGTTACACATCTTGAAGCATCCTAGTAGTTGCTTTATATTTGGGACATTTAAGAATGATGCAGAATGCTTGAAAGGACTTTTACTTTACTAATAAAGAACCCGTGTAAAATAATAGCCTAGGGCTGCCTGTTACTGTCTGGCACAAAGGCAGTGACAAAGATAGTGTCACTATTGATAGTGACACTATCAATAAAAATTAAGATTTCTTCATAAGCTCTTTTCTGTTCTTGGGTATGCTGTGCTTATCTGAATGCTGTCAATTTTGCCAGTCGCAGAGTTTCCAAAATTCCTTGTATTAGGCATTAAGACACCAAGCACAAAATGTTATTAAGAAACCCCAGTAACACCTTATTGTCTCTGAAAGTTTACTGAACTCATAAATATGGATATGTAAACTTCCGGAGAATCTCAATTATTTGGGGCCATATCTTTTGTTCTTTTCCTTAAAAAAAATTTTTGTGTGTGTGTCCACTTGTTCTAAGAAGTCAAGGCTTCTAGACAGTAGCTCCTTTCTCAATGGAAGGATGTCTTAACTCGCCTTATTTGGCCATTTAACATTCTTAATATGAATATATAAACTGCTAGATTTTTCTTATTTCATATTATCCTTAAAAATGTATTTCTTAGCCGGGCACGGTGGCTCGTGCCTGTAAGCTTCAGCCTATGAAGTGGCAGGGGCTAGGAATTGCGGTTCGAGTCCCGCCTGGGGCTCGTAGCGAGACCTAGTTCCAAAAAAATAGCTGGGCGTGGTGGCGTGCGCCTGTCATCCCAGCTACCTGGGAAGCTGAGGCTGGGGATTGCTTGAGTCTGTGGTACCCTGGGTAACGAGAGCCTGTGGGTCCATGGGCAAAAATAGCGAGACCTAGTCTCAAAAAAAAAAAAGAATGTATTTCTTCCAATTTCCATGTTTCTTGCATTTTTAATAAGAGGATACTACAGATACAAGGAAAATGAGAAATGAGTGATAAAAGGTAACTTTGCTGAAAGATTTCTTTTTAGTTTTCACTTAAGCTTTCTTATCACCAAGTCACTCATAATGCTCCAGTTCACCTAAATATATGCATTATATATAATATACAAGGAGTAAGAGAAATTAAGACACCACAAGACTCTACTACCTATTTTGCAATCTTGCTGCAAACCATAATGGTATGATTTGGCAGGGCTTGATAGATTGACTTAGTTTTGTTTACTTTTTTTTTTTTTTTTGAGACTATGTCTCGCTATTTTTGCCCGTGGAACCGAAGGCTCTCGTTGCCTGGGGTACCACAGACTCAAGCAATCCCCAGCCTCAGCTTCCCAGGTAGCTGGGATTACAGGCGAACGCCACCACACCCAGCTATTTTTTTGGAACTAGGTCTCGCCACGGGCCCCAGGTGGGACTCGAAACGCGATCCCTAGCCCCGGCCGCTTCATAGGCTGAAGCTTACAGGCACGAACCACCTACATTTAAAAAATTAATTCAAACTGGCATTTCCCTGTCTTAATTTTCTCCCTTAAATAAATTCATCACTTAGGTATTTCTGGAAAGAGAGGATTAAGCATCTAATGGTTAGAAAACCATTCTTATGTAATCTCATAATCACAAAGAAAAAGAATCCTCTAATGACTTTTGCTTGCTTGATTTTCTTTGGGTGACTCAGGTGACATAACCCTGTTGCTACCTCTTTCACTCAAGAGTACAGCTCTGAAAGTATGACTCTACTGTTTCAGCTGCCTTCACACTGCATACTACATTTCACATTCATGGCACACAAATTCCCTTGTATTTCTTAACCACAATTGGAAGTCAGTTGCACTCAAAATCTAGTACCCAAATTAAGTAATCACTTTTATAAAACTTAACCTCAGCAAAAAGTCCTCTTTCTGGCTCTTCACAGCATCCCACTTGATTCTATAACCCTGTGATTCCTTTAAAATTTTGCAGAGATCTGTTTGGTCTAGTTTTCTCATACCTTTGCCAGCATTCAAGATTTTACATTTATTTATATAGGAAACACTGCATTGCCCTGTTAATTGAGTACTTCCTTTCTCCATCTCTGTGAGATCTATTTGCCCCCTTATGTCCACACAGGTGTATCTGAGAAGCTCCAAGCAGTTCTTCAATTTGTTCAGCGCTTTACAGACCATTAATAGTGCAGACTTCATATCTTCTTAGTGTTCCTGTTTCTTCAGGGAAGAAGGAAATACAACCACAGTAAAGGACGTTTAATTAGACTTTATCGACCCTGAAAGCCTATTTGCTTGGATTCTGTCTGGTCTCTATTTCAGTCCCAGTGATATTTGAATGTAATTATTCCATTTTGCCCCAACCACAAAGCCCTTTTAAGGGGCCACTTTTTGAAGATTATTTTAGCTAGACTGAATTATTTAAAAGTTGTTTTCAAGAGACTTTTGAATCCTTTGGATTAGAGATTGATTGAGTCAAGATTCAAAACAAGCTCACAGGCAGGGAATGAAGTAAGCGCAAAGTGATTTTTTTCCTCCGTTAACTATGTCACAGTTCTACATTGCTCTTCCCAAAGTATAAGACTTAAGAAAAATAAGATTTTCCAATAGAAAACACTCAAGTTGTTTTATGATCCTTTAGCTTACTTGCCATAAATTTACAATTTTTCAAAAAGATGGAGCTTTCTTAGTCATTTGTTACCACCAGTGAGTTCCAATCCTGGTTTCAGAACAACTTGCACTCAATTCTCAAAATAGAAAAGTTGAGAAATGTACAAAATTCCTTAAAAAGAAAAGCATAATTAAAATAAAACTATTGGAGGTATGATCCTAAAATTTCACAAAAGTAAAATCTAGAATAAACTGAGGAGTCAATGTAAAGTACTAGCTGGATCACAAATATACAGATGTCTAATGCTTCTAGTTAAGACCTGAAACAAAATGCCACTGACATAAAATAACATTCTGAGTGTGTCTGTTTTGTTTATTAAAGATTATTAACAACCTCTTCTTGTTTCAGTAGAAGACAATATATCTTGAAGATTGATAATTTAGAGAGGAGTAGAAATATCATTTGGCCTGGGAGCTAGGACAACCGTGTTCTCAGCCTGGCTTGACACTCTCTGTTGCAAGAGAACCGAACAGGAACAGAAAACTGATCACCACATGTAACTTTTCTGTGCCTTCATTTTCTCATCTATAAAATAATAGAGCAGAAGAAATGAAATGATTTCTAAGGTTCCCCTTCAGTACTAGAGTTCGGTAAAATCTCTTGTCACATGTGGTGTTTGTATCCTGGACACAATTTCCTACAAGAAGAATCTTTGTAGAAGTTATTTTTCACTAAAAATACCAGGCTAGCTTTTAATTTCTAGCCAGGAGCCAGGAGATACCTTTCTTTCAGTCTCATTCTCTCCTCTCTTTCTTGCTTACTTTCACAATACCACAAATACATGCAACAATTTCCTTTTAGTTCTATCTAGTCAAAAGTGGTTTACAGATAACAGTCTAACAGGTTAAATTTTTAAAACTAATGTGGATTTTAAAACCAGATTATCATCAGATTTTTAGTTAATTTAAATAAAGCAGGCCTGATCTTAAAATGCAGAGCACTGTGTAATCATTCTGTGATGTTTTCTTCTAACTCTACTTAGCTTGGAAATGGCGCATATACTGTGGTACATGAACTGCAGCCATTCCTGAAGGTAAAGAACATTTAGTAAAAGTCTAACTTAAGGAAAACTTGTATTAGTTTTAGTAAATGATAGCTTAATGGAATTCTACAAATACATCAATACATGTTAATTATACCTGTCTTAATCTCAAACTGAGAATTGACTATCCTACTTACTAGGGCTAGAACTGACTTGTATTTATAAAGTTAAAATATTCTTTTTTATTGAGCATTAGTCAATGACCATATCTCTGAACATTGTCATATTGAAGATGCTATATGTCTACGTATGATTTTAGGACATGTTTGTATAAAAAACAGGTCTATTTCAAATGACATGAAATTATAGTCATCTATTAATTAATTTTGTATTTGACAATTAGCTCAATGGCAATTTATACTATTAGAAATAACTCATTACAGGCTATTTTAGTTCTATTATGTGTACATAATATTTTTTAAACTGATTTAAGATATTTAGAAAACTTAAGTTTGGGATTATATACTTTGGTGACTTTATAGTTGTAATATAGATAACTAAACCTGAATATGTTCTGTAGCTTATTTTAATAAAAAATTGGAAATATTTCTGTCTCCTAATTTCTGTTCAACTCAGTTATTAACCCATTGCTAAAAACTTGATATTTAAATTAGAAAAAACTCATCTTTGTAAATTCCAGATATTGTTATGTAATTTCCTATCAGTTTGTTGGAATATCTAAACAAAAAAACATAAACTATTCTTTTTGTCTTGGATTGGGAACTTTTACAAATGGGAAAACAAATGAAATCTTTTCCAGCCTCACTGGCTGGAAGTTTATCCAGAAAATATCCTCACAGTTTTACTTTGAAGCTCTAAGATTCTTTTTCTTTAAATTTATCAAAAGCTCTCTTTGCCTCTTTACAATCCTTACGCTATAAAATATTAAATTTTCTCACAGCTTCAGTTTCAGGTTGTCACAGTAGTTTCAGTGGTAGATTTTAAAAGGTGAAAATGCTGAAGACCAAATTTGGACTAATGATTAAAAGTAATGAAAGAGGTTACTGCTTACCCCTTCAATTTTTTTATTATTCTCAACTCTTTAATTATTTTATTATTTTTATTATTTTGTTTCTTATTTTTATTCAACTCTTTGATTATTTTTTAAATTAAACTTCCTGCTTTCACTATTTTTATTTTGTATTTTTTAATACTTATTTTATATCTTTATATTTGAAAGAGTATAGTATAGTGGATCATTTCCTATGATGACTGCCCCTGTTTCTCCCATTGTGTTACTATAACAGTGATACTCTGGCATTCCTTTTATCAAGAGGCAAAGTCTCTTTCCCCCACTTTGTGACTTTTGACTTCCATAAGCAAATAGAATACATCAGCAGTGGCACTATGGCTTGTCCGCGGGTAGACCTTAAAAGGCCCTGCAATTTCTGCCTTCTGTCTTGGGGAAGCCAGCCACCATGCTGGAAAGAAGCATAGGCTACACCAAATGATGAGATACTATGTGGAGAGAGGACACCCCTGGAGGACCCTCACAGCCCAGGAGTGTGGGACCTTCTTGGAACCTTCCATCTCAATGCCTACGGCTGCTGAATGTAGCCAAATGGGTGTCCCAGCCAGCACCAAGTAGAACAGGATAACTGCCTAACTGAGCCCATTCAACCCACAAAAGACGATAAACTTTAAATCACTGTTACTTGAAGCCTCCAAGTTTGGGGATGATTTGTTATATAGTAATAGCTGAAATAGAGGATTTTTAAAAATTGATTACCATTATACTTGAAAAGCATGTTCATAACTACTTTGCACTTGTGAAGGCATGGGGGCTGATATTATTTAATCTGGAGCTCTAAATATACTCAGGAAATACCAAAGATCATTATTCCTACTACCCATGGGCTCCCCATCTCTGGATCCTGTTTATTGCAGTCAAGGCTGCTATAAGTCCAAGATCCCATCATCTCCTAAAACATGTACAGCCATCCCTTATGAGCAATCTAAATTACTGTAATGAAGACATGATCCAGACATTGTATTCACATGGAATATTGATTTCTTCGTAGTGATCTGTTCTTTTTGTAAGAAAGACACTGATATCTGTATTAGATAACTGGGTAGATGCTAGACTACCCTTTGCTGAAAAAAGAAATGGGAGGCAAAAAATAGACTATGTCTGCTACAATTTATGAAAAGCAACCTCAACCATCTTCCATCTTAAAGAACATTCTTCAAGACCATGTGAAGAAATGGAAAAGTCCTCAGCTGGGCTCTGGATCCAATGCTATGGCTATGCTGTGTTCAGTTTGTTTCTTTCTCTTTCTGCCCCTCATCTATAGTGATTAACCAAGCTCAGTGTTTTTAAGAACTCATCTAAGATATTTTGTGAAATGACAAATAGCTGTCACTAGCTCTAGTCCTGTTCTGGTGTCCTCTTGCACCCTCTTTTTCTCAGATTTGCATAGATTGAGTAGAGAAACAGTATCTACCTAGGGATCACACTGTTCTTTCACTTCCTGAGATACTGTGAACTCTCCTTTCTCCCTTCTGTCTGCTGCAGAGAGCCAGCTCCATGGTGGAAAAAGCAAAATTCTGAGGACAATGCTGCTGTGCTAGAGTGCAACTTCGTTTTATAAGCAAACCAGTGATATAGGAGATAGTCAATGGTTTATGTTACTCAACACTGGACTTGCTTTTTGTTTTATCATTATAGTTGTTTTGTTTCAGTTTGCTTCAGTAAGCACTATAAATTCTGTATTGCCCTGGATGATGGCATACTATAAATAGGTGTACTGCACACCACTCTGAAGAATACCATTCTTGCCCAGTAAGTGCACAATATGCCCTTTGATCAATAACATCGACAACAGAGGATATACATGGCTGAGAGAATAGCTATTAAGTACAAGTGAAATTGAAACTTCAATTTTCAAATTGCTCAGTTCCTAAGAAAAGTAAAGTAAGTCCTTGGCCAGGATCCCAAGAAAGTTCCATCTAGCAACATTGCCAGAAGATTTTCTATCACTCTCAGTATACAAAACCCCAGAACATTATTTACAGTATTTTTATTTTATCTAAGCTTGTTAACCTCCAGTTACCTTATCTTACAAAAATGTAGTTTCTTTTTTTAATTGTCAGAATTCTAAATCCATAAAGGAAGTAACATTGACTAATGTGGTTGAATATTTGAGATCTTTTGACAGGATCAAAGCTAGGAAGAAGCATTAAATAATGATAGAAATCTCAAGTCTAAGGCAATAAAAGGGAAAAGCATATTTTAAATCAATTTTCCAAATATAAAGCAGCTATCAGACAGTGAAATACAAATCACTGACATTATGGAGGCACATGGTGGCTTTTCAACCCTTAATTCCACTAACATATGAACAACATACATATTCACATAGTTGTATGGTCACTTCTCTGATGGTCCTTAAGTTCTTGCAGATTGGACCAACAGAACTAAATCACACTAAACCCTGATCAGATGGTAGGCATTGCTCTGGAGGCTTCATCATATGCTCTCACGGGTTTTGTTTTTGTTTTTTTGAGACTAGGTCTGGCTATTTTTTTGCCCATAGAACCGCAGGCTCACGTTGCTTGGGGTACCATGGACTCAAGCAATCCTCAGCCTCAGTTTCCCAGGAGCTGGGATTACAGGCACGTGCCACCATGCCCAGCTATTTTGGGGTCTCGCTGTGCTGCTCCTAGTGGGACTCGGAGATCCCTAAAACCGCGATCCCTAGCCCCAGCCGCTTCATAGACTGAAGCTTACAGGCATGAGCCACTGTGCCAGGCTAATCTGCTCTCATATATTCACCCCAAGTAAGAAGTAAGTACTGTCCACATTCACAAATAAGATAACAGAAAGGTAACCAGGAAGTGGAAATGCCTGCTTTAAAAACTCCAGAAAATTTCACTCAACTTTTTACTTTTGCTTGTATTTAAAAATGGTAAACATTAGTTATCTGCAGTCAAGCCCTTTGCTTTGGGACATTTCCAATTTTCAGTAAATTCTTACATTCTGATATTTCTCATTTCTAAGGCCAACCTTAATTGAAACAATGATTATAAAATAACGTGTACTTAGCTAAATGGCTAGCCCCAAACTACAACAAGTTGTATGTTTTCTTACCTGTATACCTCATCACATTTAAAAATGAAGGCAAGCCGGGCACGGTGGCACTCGCCTGTAATCCCAGCTACCTGGGAGGTGGAGGGTAGGGATCTCTTGAGTCCGTAGGTTTGGGACTACTTCAGGCAACATGAGACCTAGTCTCTAAAAAAAAATTAAAAAATAAAAAAAAAAATGAAAGCATCTGTACATTTCTCTGCTGTACATACAAATTCTGCCTATAACCAGAGGGATGTTACTGAAATTATCATGAAATATAAACAATTATATGAATGCTGCATTAAAACACAGAATTTAAAACGACAAGTACTTTGTGAGAGCACACCAAATTTCTGGTTTTGCAGGTAGGAAAATGACCTTGAAAAAGATACCCAAGAAATGTTAAACAGAAATGTTAAACAGATTAAGAAATGTTAAACAGATTAAGGGCCAAAGTCATATTTGTTTAACTATTGTGTGTCCTATGTGCCTTATTTGATCATGGATTTAGGGTGATGTCTATATATAATTGCAAAATAAAATGGAAAATTAATTTCCAAGAGCAAAGCTGACAAAAATATTCTAAAATTAGATTGTGATGACAATTATACAATCTCAGTATACTAAAAACAATCAAATTGTGTACTTTCAAAGATTGAATTTTATGGCATATAAACTATAAACTTCAATAAACCTTAATTTTAAAAAGAGAAAGGCTATATTTTTAACAGTAAGACAGAAACTGAAACCAGGAATTGGTAGCTTTTTTTGTTTTTATTTTACTATTTACAGTCTCTCAATCACATATTAAAGTTTTGCCAGTGAATTTGGTCTGCATCACATTAGCTTAGTAGATCAAAAACATTGCTTCCATTTCTCCATTGTAGAGTATTAAGTCAGATTTTGGAATTTCTATTGGGGTTGAAAAATTGTTTTCAAAAAAGACTCTGGAATAAATTTCCAAAGAGTACATTTTCCCATGAGAAATTCTTTGAATGGAAGCCACAAACTAAGGTCTTGTTGACGTCTATTAAAAAACAGAAATTTAAATCTATTGTTCTTCACATTCAAGCAAGTATTTACGGCCAAGCATACATTTTAAGCAAAATGCCCTAAGATGGGTAAACACAAATTGATCTAGGAATTTTCTTTCTTCAATTTTTCATATATTATAATGAGCAGAAAAAGTCTTGAAAATAAAAGATGTTCATCCTATCATTTACAGTACTGAAAAGATGAAAAGAAATCTAAATGTCAAAAATAGGAATTGAGGGGTAGGGGAAATGGTAGAATGTTATACAATCCTTTAAAATGGAGTTTTATTTAAGATCTATACTTTCTGATTACAGAGATATTAACAATATATACATTACTTTAAAAAGTCAACTTCCAGATACTACCCCAGAGATAGCCAAAATTAAGTGCTTGGTGAATATTTTATATGACTATCCTTTAAAACTGCTTTACAATTACTTCATTCACTTTGTGATAAATCTTTATATGTCAGTTCCTGCACATTTTCCAAACTGGTTTCTTTGGAGCTTTTTAAATGTCTTTAAAGGTATTCAAGATTTAGGGAGATGTTCATGATATAACTTTAATGGGAAAAAAAAGCAAAACATAAGACATTATATGATATGATCCTAAATTGGACAGGAAGGGAAAGTGACAAAGATTATATGTACACAAACATATAAAAGATTGGATGAAAATGCAATGGGTAGTTCTAAGTGATAGACCTGCGACTAAATTAATTTTCATAAATAAGTGTGTGTATGTGTGTATATGTATTTTCCAAGTCTTCTGTGGTGAGCAGGTTAAAAATAGCACTACCATTTTCTACTTCTAAAAATAATGTAGGTTTTTTGTAGGCAATCTGGAAAATACAGATAAACCTAAATTAAAAAATAGGAAGTCACTTATGATTCAAATACCCAAAGATAATTGCTGCCATTCAAATATAATTTTTAAACCACCTTTTTCTGTATTTTTTTTACAAAAATAAAGTATACTGGCCATAATATTTGCAACTACCCTTTGTCAGTTAAATGTTTGTGAAGGTTTAAAAAATTTCATTAGGCCGGGCACGGTGGCTCGTGCTTGTAAACTTCAGCCTATGAAGCAGCGGGGGCTAGGAATCGCGGTTCGAGTCCCGCCTGGGGCCCGTAGCGAGACCTAATTCCAAAAACAATAGCTGGGCGTGATGGTGCGCGCCTGTAATCCCAGCTACCTGGGAAGCTGAGGCTGGGGATTGCTTGAGTCTGTGGTACCCCGGGCAACGAGAGCCTGCAGTTCCACGGGCAAAAATAGCAAGACCTAGTCTCAAAATATAAAATAAAAAATAAATAAAAAATTTCATTAGCTGGGAGTGGTAGCTCAAGCCTGTTATACCAGCTACCTGGGATGCTAAGACTGGGGATCACTTGAGCCTGTGGGTTTGAGACAGCCCCAGGCAACGTAGCAAGACCTAGTCTCTGACAAAATAAATTTTTTTCATTAAATATCCTTCTACAAAGTGATTTCTTTAACCATAATTCACATATAGGATTCAGGTGTTAGCACTTTTTGCATTTATAATTGATACATAAACATTTGTATGGCTAAATCATTTGTGCATATATATACTGTGTAATATTTTCATGTGTATAAACAGAAGTGGAATTTCTGAGTCAGATGTTCTGCATGATTTTAATGTTCCTGGTACTTATTGCCAAGACATTCTTTAGAAAAGATTTAGCAAGTTTTCTTCCCAGCAGTGGTATGAGGTAGTCATCATTTCCCACACTTTCAGCAGTTTCAGGTGTTATTAATGTGGAAACTAATTTTTATTATTTTTCAATAGAAATATGTTTACTATAGAAAACTTGAAATGTACAAATGAGCAAACAGAGAAAAGTAAAAATTCCTAATGATATAATCATCTACTGACTGTGTGTGTGTTTGCGTGTGTACACTCATATGGAAACATACACATAAACTTCTTACTAAAATTAAATCATTGAGTAATAAATGACAGTTAATACAGTTAAGCATTAACTATGTGTCAGACCTTATGCCAGGTGTTTAAAATAAATTATCTCATTGAATCCGTATGCCTCTTTAAAAATAATATTAGTATTTAAATATCTCCATTTTAAAAGAGGAAAACTCAGTGGAGAGATTAAAACACTGTCCCTACATAATATAACTACTATTTGGCAGAGCTTGAGAGTAAGTTATCTTTTTTCAGAGTCCCCATTCCTATATCCATTAGAACCATTAGAGGGGTCTGTGATCCCTGTCACAAGGGATGGTTAAGAGTGTTTATTACATTTAACTAAAAAGAAGTTTTCATATAAACAACTAATAGAATGAATGAATGAACCAACAAGTAGGGGAAGGAAAGACAGAGCTGCCTTAGAGAACTCCAAATAATATATGTAAATATGATTCCCTCCAAAAGGTAGAGTGTGAGTTGGCCTTGAATGTGGGTGTGGACTTAAAGGCTCAATTCTTTTTCTTCTTCTCCTCCTCTTCCTCCTTCATCTTCTTCATCTTCTATTTTATTTTATTTTTTATTGTATAAGTTTTGTTTACATTTCATTTTTCTTGCCTTTTGGGTGTTCCTCCCCCCCTTCTCCATGTACTCCCCTCTGGTCACTCCACTCCATCTCTTCTTTCACTGCTAAATATTGGTCAATTGTCAGAACAGTGCCTGTTCTGATCAAGAAGCTTTACACATGGACACTGGCTGGGAGAAATGCTCCCAATGCCAGTAAAAAAGGAGCAAAATGAGACAGATGCTGGGTCGAAGCAGATGACCAGTAAGGAGCCCTTGAAAGGATAGTGGCTCTCTTCTAAAGAACAAAGCATTGTGATTTCCCAAAATGAAAAAAAAAAAAAAAAAAAAAAAAAAAAAAAAAAAAAAAAAAAAAAAAAAAAAAAAAAAAAGAACAAAGCATGGAAAGAAAAAACGTAGTTACTTTAGAGATCTCACCTACTCATGTGGTCCAAGTTAGCATCACCAATAATCAACAGTGTTCACATCCTATGCCCCCATCTGGCATGAAAAGAAAGATAATACATCTCTGCTATTCTTCCCAGAACACATTATCCCAGTGTAATGATGAAGAAAAAAAGTCATCAGATAAACTCAAATTGAGGGATAGCCTACAAAATACCTGGCAGTACTCTTCAAATCTGTCAAGGTCATGAAAGACAGACAGACTAGGAAACTGGCACAGATCAGAGGAGACAAGATATATTATGACTAAAGTGTGGGATCTTGGATTGAATACTGAAACAGGTAAAGGACATATGTGGAAAAACTGGTGAAATCCAAATAAAATCTGGCATGTAGTTAATAGGAATGCACTAACCTTGGTTTCTGTGTTTTGAAAAGTACCATGGTGGTGTAAGATGCTAACATTAAGGGCAACTGGGTAGAAGATACAGGAATTTGCAACTTTTTTGTAAATCTATAATCATACCAAGATTAAAAAAAAATGTTTAAATGCCAGTTTAAATACAAACACCACTTACAATTAGTAGAAGTCAAGTTCCAGTTATGGCAGACTTTTTAAACTGCCAGAGACTGAGCAAGTCCCCTTTCTGTTTGTCACTGCCAATGAGGGTCCAGCATCTACCCACAGTGAGGCCAAAAGAGAAAATTCAGATGGGGAAGATCAACCTCTAGGGCCTGATCCAGCTAGGTTTCCTGTTAGATCTTCTTAGTTTCTGCAGGACTGAAAGGCCTCTGGTCACTCACTGATTAATTCATGTCTCTGATATATGCCTATCTTGTGTATCTTTAAGCCATGGAGAAGGTAGGCCATGGGGAAGGTGATGAAATCCTCTCCTGGTTTGACCTCAAGCAACAGGGAAGTCTGGCGTTAGATGATCTACCACAGTGTAGGCTGGCATCACAAGGAGTATGGAAAGGAAAAGTGAATCAAGATAACTAACCCTTTCCAAATTTGATTCAACAAAATGGTTCCTGCAAGGAAGGAACTTTACACCAAGAAGGAAAACAGGGAAAACACCATCAAAGGCATCACAGAGTGTAGCTTCAAGTAGTATGACCACTGGGCAGTCAAAGTGATTCAGAAACTTGTCAGGAAAAAGGTAGAAACTCAAGGTGTGTGCATTGACACAATGTACAGCAAAGCTGTTTGAGTTAAAATAAATGTTGCACATGGTATCTAGTGTATAGCAAGCCTGAAAATGTATTGAAAAGGAGATCCACCAAACAAGCTTTATACTTACCCCACACAGTGTGGATAAGAACTAACTGCTGATTCTCAAAGACATCAAGCCACAAAAAAATAAAGATCATCAAGTACCCAGAGAACAATATAACCCTGTTTGTTATCATTAGCTGGACTATCTCCCCAGTATATCTTTAGATCACGAACCAAAGCTGTTTCCTTGGTTACACAGGCCAACTCACTAGGACAAAGGGCACAGTGGATGTGTCATTCCAGGAATTTGTAACAACAAATGCCAAGCTTTCACGTGAATATGTGTCTGTGTGTCATAAGCCTTTGAAAGAGGCTATTTGTAGACTCAAAGGCTACTATAGCCCTCTATTTCTTGTCACCTGATACTATACTTTTTTGGCTTAACAAGCCAGGAACATCTATCCATGTTGTTGAATGTCATTCTACAAATCTTTCACAAATATCTACTCAAATGATGGGGGTAAATTAAGGAACTCACATCAAAGGAATACCCTGTGTTGTTTGCAAGAATGAACTAGCTGTCCATGTACTCATACTGAACAATCTCCAAGAAGAATCAACTATACAAACCAGAGAACAGCCCCATGGATTTAGGCTGTCACAACAGAAATTAAAGGGTGTACAGACAGACACACCTGTGCAGGGAGAGAATGTCCCTGGAAGAAAGAATTGAAAGAGGAAAAGTGTCAATTCCTCTCAAGGAGGAAACTCAGTGACTTGAGGGTAGAGTCAGAGAAAGTGTTTGTTTTTGTGTCTGTGTCTAATTCTGTAAATCATTTATGAATTATTTATTTTAAAAGGATTTTTTTAAAAACTTACAACACCATAGTTAATGCCACCCGGTATATATATTAGCCTATTTCTAGTTCTATTATGTATAATGCTTTATGCCACATCTTAAGAGTCAAACTTTTGTCTATATTGATACTAATTTCTTTCAAACAAATAACTACAAATTAAATTGCTGATCAAGAGGCAGAACATTTTTTAGGATTTTCTGTATGCTTAGCTAAATTCTCCAGAAATGAACAAATTTACTCATATCCCTTTATCATAATATATCTCTATAACCTCACCTCACTAACAGAAGAGGTTTGTTTGTTTGTTTGTTTTTTCATTTTAGTAGGGTAATGTAATTGGTAATATAATTTAGTATTTTTATATTTAAAAGCATATGTATATGTTGTTTTATTTCATGAGAAGCACATGGATGCAAGCGTCACAAGCTCTTGCATCTATGAAGATATCTTGGTAAGTTCTAACATTATAGATTTTAAAGTCAAAAACATTTTTTACAACTTGGAAACAGACCTCCATTATGTTCTAAAATGTAACCACCTCACTTGGATCCCTTCATTTGCTACCATATTTCTTTCTTCCCTCTGAAAGCTTTTAGAGTTTGGAGTTTGTGTTAGTTGCCTTTCACTAAGTAATGCTGTATAATACCCTCAAAATCTTAGTCTGCCTATGGGAAAGAAGAGAGTGGGTAGGTCTTCTCCTTGGAGTATTAAATTTTTGCCCAGGAAGTATCCATCCATGGATTCAGTTCCTTGAGTCTTACAAATTTTCTACTCAGATAAGACAATCTGTGGGTAGTGGCATTTTGTTTCAGAGAGAAAGAGAGAGAGAACAGATAGGCAGATTTGTATCAGTGGCACCAGAGACCTTCAAATTTTGACCTTCGTGAATATAAAAGTTATTTGACTCCCCGAAGACAGGGGTCTCTCTCCCACTTTATGCTCTGCAACAACTGTACCTCTTCTCTCTGATCTCTGTCCTCTTATCTCTCGTCCTCACCCCCTTCAGTCTCTTCAGTTCTTGGAATTTTGGGATTGATATTCTGGAACTTGAGCAGGAAGTGGGGGACATGACAGAAGAAGATTAAAACATGCCTGTTTCAGTTATCTTTTGTTGCACAACAAACCACCCTAAAATTTAATGGCTAAAACAACAGCCATTTTGTTATCTCTCATAACTCTGTGGGAAAGTTAGTGCTCAGAAGAATGATTATTTTTTACCAGTCTCATTGTGGGCATCTCATGTTGCTGTTGTCAGATAGTGGTGGTGCTGAAACATTCAAAATGGCTTCCTTCATGACAGTGTAGAAGGCTGTGCTCAACCAGGACACCAGGGCAATCAGGCCTCTCTCTTTACCTCTGGAATCTCATAGCCCTTTTCTGTCCTGGTGATCTCTCTATAAAGGTGGCAGAACTTCTTGCATGTTTGCTCCAAACTCCAAACACACAAAAGTAGGAGTACAGGGTAGTGATGCAGTTGAAAATTGTATGGGCGTCAAAATGCCTTGGTGGACAGGGTCTGAGAGAAAGACCCACGAGAAGAAGCAAGAAGCAGGGAAAGGGTGGATAAAAGGGATGAGTGAAGAGAAGGGAGAGATGAGAATGGTGGACTGATAGAACAGGTCCACATGGTCTGGCCAGGGGAAGCCCCCTGGAAGAGTGAGCTGGTGGTGGTAAGGAGCCATCGTGGGAGAGTGACCAGCAGAGAAGTAGCTGGTGTGGAGCCGGATGCCAGGGGCAGGCCAGCAGCAACCAGGGGCTGCAGAGGGCAGGTCTGGTGAATGTGGCCAGACACCACTGAAGGTGAACCTGGTAAAGAAAGTGCATGGAGCCACAGTAAGGTGGCATGGAAGCTAGCTGGAAAGGTGGTACCTGGGAAAGTCAAGGATTTGGAAAGCTGAGTTTGCATCAGCATTTGCTGGAGAAGTTTTAAGAACCTTGGAGAGACCATAGCTCGGAAAGCTGGAGAGAGAAGGATAAGAAAGACTGAACTTTTGCAGGGTGCCTTGGACATGTGTTTGGGACCTTCAGACTAAATGGTACTTGGGGTAAAAATAACTGGCCACTGTGACATTAAGGACTTTTTGTTTTCCTGGTTAATTTTCCTTGTAAACCAAAAACCTTGTTGTTTAAATTGCATTTTGACTAGAAACAGCTACGCTCAAGTGATGCAAATCTGGTAAGAAGTCGGGCAGCAGAATCTGCATTTTAAAAATGCCACTTTTTTCCTGTGGCTTGTTGGTTGGAGGCTTCTGCCTGTGTTGACCCTATATCACCAGGCCTTTGTGAAGCCTACTGCCCTGAACAAACAGTGTTTCTTCTGCCACATTCTATTGTTAAAAAGTATGGCTGCCTGAGGATCTGCCAAGGCAGAAGATACACAGGAGCCTTCACTGCGACTCAGAGAAGGCAGCAGCCTAAGAAATCTTGGAAGGAGATGAAGGAAACTTTGAGGGGGCTTAATTTCTTGCAGAAAGCTTGGTATGAGATTTATTACACTAATATGAGTGATAGCTGATTTCCCCCCTTTGCTCACAGAGTGGCAAAATGATAGAGTGGAAGGAACAAGGAAGTTGGAAACAGGAGAGCTGAAATTAACTCCTAGTTCTATCTACCTATCACCATTATTTTTCACTTTCTTCACCTGCAAACTGATAAGATTCTCTCTCCTTTCCCTATTGA
Organism: Uropsilus gracilis; assembly: GCA_004024945.1. Lineage (NCBI taxonomy): Eukaryota > Metazoa > Chordata > Mammalia > Eulipotyphla > Talpidae > Uropsilus > Uropsilus gracilis. The sequence goes on along the minus strand of PVHY01000990.1, from coordinate 2,481 downwards.
GAGTGTCAAATAAAACAGGATTTTAATGTCTTTATAAGCTGTAAAATGTCATGCAAATATAAAACTGCTTCCAAGTTGGTGCACTTGTGGAGAGAATGTTGGCACTGGAGAGAGCATGGGCATTCCCCCACACACTTTCCCACACCTCGTCCTATGCATCTTTTCTGTCTGGATGTTTCTTAATAATGTCCTTTGAAATAAATCAGGGAAATATAAAGTCAATCAGTGACTTAGTGAATAAAATATAAAGTAGTAAACTTACTTGATTTATCTTGTTATGAATAACATAATACAAGAATCTACACAAGAAAAATACACAGCATTTTCTTGGCATCTTTGCAGATGAAATCCTAGTAGTTAGTTATCCATAATTCAGACCCATTTTGAAAAGAAAGAAGTTTTGTGTAACAATCACCTTACTGTAAAATTGAGGCAACCAGAAAAGAAGAGTGAGGGTCAGTAATGGGGGAGGGAAGGAACCCGACTGAACACGGTGGAGGATTGTTGGGTCAAGAGTGATGTACAGGACATGAAAGCAGACATTTGTAGAAACTTGAACCTATACTCCCAGAGTAGATACAAAAACATAAACTTCGTTTAGCTCTATAAACAAAATTTAGGCAAAAGACATAAATCAAGGATCATAAATCTGAAGGAAGTGAGCTATGAGTCTTCTTGTTTTCATATTTCTGCCATTTGGATTTCTGGTCTCTTGGGACTTAATATTTAACAGCAGTGGCTTAAACCTAGCAAGGCTGCTATAGGTTCATAAGGAAGGGACTCTAGAAATGATGACCTCGATGACCTCCAGCTTCAAGTGATCATCTCAAAGAAACAGAACCTCTTTGTAAATTCAATTAAAAAAGGCAAAAGAATGTTCACTCATAAGCCCCAGACCAAAATGCCAACTGTGGAGAATGAAAGATAAAGAGGTCAATTTTTTTTTCTAGGAGTTTTTCTTTAAGTGACTTTAACATTCTCAGCCTGTTCCACCATGAAGTCCAATTTATTATCAGGGCCAGCCATCAGTAAACTGTGAGAAAGGCCATCTGTCTCTGTCTCCTGAACTTTGGCACATAAACAGTCACACTCATAAGACACCAGAACCCCATTTTTGCTGTTTCTACTTTACCCTTAGTAAACCCCATTCTCAAGAGAGGAGCTGAAGTACTCATTCTTCTATAAATAATTAGTAGAGCATAACGTTTTATTTCTCTTTTTCTGTTTGACAAACGTTTAAGCCAAAGGACTATAGCTCTACCTGTGAAATTACAAGTGTCAGTCTAATGTATGCTTCACTGGCCATTTCCCAAGTCTCACACTGAAAAAGACTTGTTATTTCCTATCTTGGTCAATTTGTGACATTGGTGTCTGGTGGTTGTAATTTGCATTCTTTTAATTACAGGATTTTTGTGCATGTTTCTTCCACTTTCATGTTTTCTTTTGAATGCTGTTTGCGTCATTTGGTACTCAGATGAAAGAGCATTGGACAGAGGTCAAAAGACTCCTCCCTAGCTCACACAGCTTGGGCTCTAGTTTCTTCATCTATAAAATGACAAAGGCCGGGCACGGTGGCTCGTGCTTGTAAGCTTCAGCCTATGAAGCGGCCGGGGCTAGGGATCGCGGTTCGAGTCTCGCCTGGGGCCCGTAACGAGACCTAGTTCCAAAAAATAGCTGGGCGTGGTGGCGCGCGCCTATAATCCCAGCTACCTGGGAAGCTGAGGCTGGGGATTGCTTGAGCCTGTGGTACCCCGGGCAACGAGAGCCTGCGGTTCCGGGGGCAAAAATAGCGAGACCTAGTCTCAAAAAACAAAAAACAAAAAACATCTATAAAATGACAGAGCTTGGTCCAGATGACTCTGGTATTCTCCAAGAGCACTAAAACACACACAACTGACCACATAATGACCTGTTTTCTAAAATTTTTTTGCTTAAAAATAACCAATTTAAAAAAAACAGTAGTTAATATAATTTCCTGCCCATCCAAATAGAAACAAATCATCTGTAGTCTGAATTTCTATTGACAAAGTCAATTTGCTTCAATATCTATGGCTATACATCCTACGACTAATTTCAAGACAAGTTTACCTGGGGCCTCTGTTCACCTAAATTGTGATTGTAAAAATTAATTTAAAAATTGCCTTTCTGAGACTGACACCCTCTGGTTTACTCCCACTCCAGTCAGCCCTCATCAGGAATAAGAAAAACACTCTAATAATCCAACTGAAGAAACAGAAGAGGTGAGGGGTATGAATAAAGGACCTGGACAGGACTCCAGAAGATCATGGAAAGAACCACCAAGTGCAGGACTGTGAGACTAATTATAGAGGTGACCAATCAGAATTACACCTACACCGTCACCAGTGGCTGGGAGCAACACAGATGCCTTCAGCAAAAGCAAGGCACACAGGGGGAAGAAGGTCACAGGAATATGGCAGCGACACCATGCAGAGATGCAAACCTAGACGGAGGAGACCAGCC